>JAPYZJ010003393.1:0-24683 GCA_030522765.1 Ophioninae sp. B BG-2022a | reverse complement strand
CCAGCACCTCTAAATGCAGGTTACATCAAAATACGACTGAAGTTAGCCGCGCATCGTCAAAAACTTCACAGCTTTTGGTGATGCGTACTCTTATCGGATACGTACTCCTAGACCAGGTTACCCTACATCTATTTATCTATCTATCCATAGTTATATCTAGTTATTTTTCTCTACATACGTTTATTTATTTATTTAACTATCTACACATGTATCTTTCATTTTCTCTGTGCACAGATATATTTAGAGATCTATGTATCCCTCGGTCTATAAATAAAATATATACGTAACTTCCCTCGTAACCACCCCCGCCACATGAGCGGATTTAAAGGTCCCGGAGGTGGTGCCCACTCGGGTCAGCTTGATATATAACCGTCCGGATCCGGGTTGAACGAGAATAAAGAAAAAAAAAAAAAAAAAAAAAACGTCGAGCCCTGCGGTTCGACCGCGAATGCTCTATATACGTCAAGTTCGTCATACTTTTTATCTTTCCTGGCTTCCAGATCGCAGTCGAAGGAACATACTCTTCCGGAGTGTATAAATGTCAGAGTAGAACGGAAGGTTTAACGGAGAAAGGTCGGAAAGGACTTTAACGCCCTCGTATGAGGGTAACGCGAATCGCTCCATTGCCTCGTTTACACATCGAGCGGAACAAGAGTTTGCGGGTGTAGCGTCTCGTGAGTCACGACGTTCAAGTTTGCTTTACGGGAAAGCAACGATATTTTTGTGTCTTTATTATTTTGGTAAAACTTTAAAAATACGTCGCTATTTTACGGACTTGCAACGAAGAGTGGCAAGTATGGAGGGGGAGGAAGAATAACCCTCTACTAATTTCGCCCGCCGGAAACAAACCCAAACAAAAAAAAAATCCAAACAAACCCAAACTTTTTACGAATTTTTAAAAATGTGTAAACGCAACTCCGGCAGACAAATTTACAATCAACGTTTAGGGGCGAAGTCCCTTAAGTCCTTTACACTTCCAAAAACCACGAATTCATGCGACGCATTTCTAAAGCCAATCCATTATTTTTCTTTTTTTAGTCCTTCGCTAGCTATCCACCAACTTTTTTCAACAACATTGAGGATGAGCATGTTACATGGGAAAACTGAAGAATCCAACCGAAAAATAATTCACGCAATTTGGACTTTGCTTTGCTTTCGTTTTGGAACAGACTCGAGGCCAAAGTTTTTTCGTTTCGCCCACCCTCTGAACCCGAGTATATTGGTTAGCCATTATGAGGCAAAGGTGCGTTTAATGGCGCGTCACGTGCGGTGAAATCATTCGATACATGTCGCCCTCTACCAAGGGCGGATATTTTTTCCCTTTTATCTTCGTTTCTCTTTGGTCCGTTTTTGTTTCGCCTCTTCTTTTCCGATGGTCGGATCGTGGCTTTTCTTTTATTTATGACAAACTTCCGGCCTTCCCTCTGTCGACTAAGCTTCCGCAAAAATTCCTGCTTTTTCTTTATTTCCTCACTTGACTCGTCCCTTCCTCCCGTTTTCGTCGGCCTCGGTCGAGTGTCTTGTTTTCAGTGCGTTTGCCGTTATGTTTATTTTTTTTTACTTTTTTTTTTATTCTTGTTGAAAATCCACTTCCTGTCCAAGCACGAAGAAGCGGATCTCGGTGATGGTCGAGCATCAGCATTCCTGTCCCGGAACTCGCTTTCTAGGCAAATCAAATTTCAATATTCTCACCGTCGAAGGGAGAAAACAACGAGGGTCGCACACATCGGGTAACCTCACGCACACTGACGTAACAGCTTTCTAGAAGACATTTTTTCGCGGACTCCGAGGGGAAACTTCGACTTCATTGGTTTCCACTTTTTATCATCTCTTTTACAGTCACCCTTCGATACCGTCGCAGAATCGTTCTCTCTTCAACATCTTTACCCTGCCCTCGATCTTTTGCAGCCTGAATTATTGAGGTGCTGGGATGCACGAAAGTTTTCGCGGATCGAAAGTTACGCGCGGTTTTATTAGCAAAGTGAGCCTTCGCAAACTCATCGTGAATCGTAATGTCTACGAAGGTACACACGAACCCACGTAACAACTTATTTTCGAGCTGGTGATGGGGATCGTGTTTGCGCCTTCGAAAAGTAGCTGGGTTTCGTCTTACGGGAGATTTGAAGAGTTAAACCTTTTTTTTTACAGTATTGCCGGAATTAAGGACATGTCGAAGACGTACCACGTGACACACGAGTGCGAGAGAGATTTTTTAATCGCAATTTTTCAAGAAATTTTTTAATCGCAATTTCTCAAGAAATTTTTTAATCGCAATTTCTCAAGAAATTTTTTAATCGCAATTTCTCAAGAAATTTTTTAATCGCAATTTCTCAAGAAAGTTTTTAATCGCTATTTCTCAAGAAAGTTTTTAATCGCAATTTCTCAAGAAATTTTTTTATCGCAATTTCTCAAGAAATTTTTTAATCGCAATTTCTCAAGAAATTTTTTAATCGCAATTTCTCAAGAAATGTTTTAATCGCAATTTCTCAAGAACGAAACATTTTTATCGTAAAATTGAAGCATCTATTTCTGTTAGTATGAATTCTACAAAGACTGATGCTCGATTCTTCGCTGTAAACTTAATCGACGCCGAGAAGACGGATTTCGAAAATTTGTGAGGTTATATCGATGTTCGTCATCGCCCTTAACGAGGAACAGCCATTGATGTAATTTGAACTTTCGAATTTTACAGTTTCGCATGATGTTGACGAATCTTTTATGCATTTTTCACCGATGTTTGAGCTACATTGACCGATCAGTTTTTTTTTTTCGTAATATCATTGCAAAGTTTGAAACTTTGAGGTTTGAGAAGCGCGTTGTTTTGTCGAAACGTACGAACGAGAGTTCAGTGATTATGGCGTTGCTGTCCACGTATTCGAGTTAGGTCGTTAGAAAAGTGTATTTTGATTCATTAGGTATAATACACACAAAAATGGAAAAATCCAACTTTACCTATTATTACTGATATTCAATACAAATAACGACAGAAATCAGAATAACTGTGAATAAGGTAATTTAAGCTTCTTTCTTGAGTCCAAAGAACAAGTGTAACCTCCTTAATTTTGCTTCTCGTTTTTCCATCGTGAGAAGCCATTTGGCTGTGTGAAAAGTGTGTTAACGAGGAGAGGAACGTTTAAGGCGATAGAGTCAGCTGGCATGCGATATAAGGGCGCCACTGGTGGAAGGCCGATCGGAATTGGGTTCCGGTGTCACTTCGAGTTAACCAGCGTTGCGCATCGCCGATACTAGGAGCGGTGACCGCTTTTTAATGGACCAGCTGTCGCATTGACCGTTCAGCGGAAACACGGTATTTTTTAAGTTTTCGCTCCGGAGAATCGAAAGAAGGAACAGTCTATATCACCACGGGTTTTCCACAGTTTCCCCGTGCCCAAAAAATCGACTAGTTTTCTCAGCCAGTAATTAATAATCTAACGATTAATTAATCATTTAAAAAAAACTTAAAAATCGACTTCGAGTTAGACTTTATTCATGCCGATTAATAATTCGCTGTGTTTTTCTTTTTTTTTTTTCGTTCTCGATTGTTGCTCACTGCTCATTCGACCACAAGACGCGCTTTATCGAATTGCATTTTCATAGTGAATTCTAATATTTGAACCTTGGCACGTACACACATGTCGCGTTCGTCATATTTTTTTTTCTCGCGTCGGTGTAACCACGCTCATTTTCCAAGTTCCAACATCCGAGTCGTTAAGTCACTCTGACGCGTGGATTGCGCAATTACTTGACGTTTAATTCGCTGCCCACATAGGAGTCATACTATTCTGTCGCATTCCATCGCGTAATGTCTTGGGTTTGGTTGACTCGGTTGGTGATTGGTTGACTTCACAAAATAATGGATTTTTTTTTAATACACCTGTTATAAATAAAAAGAAATCCAAATAGAAATCCCAAACAAACTCGAACAACAAGGAGTCAGACTTACGATTGAGGATAACAAAAACAGAGAAAAAGAGAGAAAGAAGAAAAGGGATAGAAATTTAACGTCATCTTTCACTTTTCTACTCGCTGAAAAATATCCACACGTGTGTCGTCCACCTCACCACAGAACTTGTCGTACGTAGAGATGTACGTACGTGCGTTTCATAAACCCAATGTCGTTATTTGTATTGAATATCAGTAACAATAGGTGAAGTTGGATTTTTCCATTTTCGTGTGTATTATACCTAATGAATAAAAATACACTTTTCTTTATCTCTTGAGTTTGTTTGACTCGGTTGGTGATTGGTTGACTCCACAAAATAATGGATTTATTTTTACTACACCTGTTATAAATAAAAAGAAATCCAAATAGAAATTCCAAACAAACTCGAACAACAAGGAGTCAGACTTACGATTGAGGATAACAAAAACAGAGAAAAAGAGAGAAAAGAGAAGAAAAGGGATAAAAATTTAACGTCATCTTTCATTTTTGTACTCGCTGAAAAATATCCACACGTGTGTCGTCCATCTCACCACAGAACTTGTCAGAAAGGGTTGTTGGGTGGTGGAACACGTTCGAATTTACGTAGAGATGTACGTACGTGCGTTTCATAAACGGAATTCATGGCAAAACGAACTGTACGGTAAGTGTACGCTGGAGAATGCGCAGGTTAAGAACACGCGTTCCCCCGAGTGAGTACTGTGCGGGTGTGTGCGCAAGAGTATTTGCCGGAGGTTACGCGGGCACGTTTCGCGCGCTCGTTTCGCTTCTCTCGCGGCCGTTGTGCGGTTTCGTATATACGCGAGTTGGTACGTTCTTATTAGCAGTCTCGAATCCGGAGAACCGCTTGCCGCGCCGAGTCGAATCTACTGGGCGTCCTCGGGCGAAATCTCCATTAGTACGACCGTATATCGAGAGCGATCCTTATCGCGAGCAAATAACCCTCGTCTATTGCACACGACGCGCGTCGAGCTTTCGATTATGGAAACGCTTTTCCTCCCCTGTACAGATGGAAATGCAAGTACGAACGTGCGCCAAAAACACGGAAAAAACAGTTCTCGGTTTTCATGGAAAATGGAACACCCAAAAACACGAGGGAATCTTGCGCAAATATTTTTTCACGGAAGTCTGTTTTTTAGTGGTTAGATTTATTTGAAAATTTGGTATAAATTTCATGCTGCTTGCGGAAGTTTAAATTTAGAGGGAAAATCCAAAATTTTGTGCAAGGATTACAATTTGGAGGGAAACTCCCGAGTACGATAATGCAACTGATTATCGAACGTCAAACACGTTTTCGACAAACTTTTTTTTTTTAAATGCGTCGTAAAGAGCGACGATGTCACTAAACTTCGCAATAATCGATAAAATAATTCAAATGTTTCCTAAACAAACCCAAACAAACAAAATTTTGGGCAAGATCAACAATTTGGAGGGAAACTCCCGATTACGATAATGCAACTGATTATCGAACATCAAACACGTTTTCGACAAACTTTTTTTGCAAAATCCGTTATAAACAGCGACGATGTCACTTAACTTCGCAATAATCGATAAAATATTTCAAATGTTTCGTTTATGATTGAAATACGAAAAAAAAAATAAAAACTGATATCATCTATTTAAAAAAACCATTTTCTTTTCTCATTTATTATCAAATAGAAAACCCGAAATCGCGTATACCGTGCAAATTCAAACGTGCATTTCGAAATTTTAGAAAACTCCTTCAATTATTAAAACATTGTTTATCAAATTTGGTACAGAAATTTTCGATCGTGCTTGTCGTTGGAAAATCAATTTGTCCGGACAACATTTTCATATTCGTGTCGTCATAGTTTCCTCATTCCGTTCCGTAACAACCATTCGTTGTTATTGCATTGCCAATTTTAGAACGGCCAAAATCCGGCTTTGCGCTATGAGGGCCCATAGAGGAAGAGGGATCGAGGAGGGGCCCGGTGGGTTGCAAGAGAAATAGTACAAAAGGCATTCGCCGAAGCGGCGACGAGCGATGTGCCCGCGGATGTGCGGAAGTGCCTCGGAGACCTTTTGTCCTCGTGTACGTATAGTTACGCGGACCGGTGGCGCCCTCGATACTTCGTGTAGTACCCGAACACCGTTGTACTCCTGGTACCGTGACGGGTTTCCCTAGGCATACCGCCCTAAATCGAAACGAGTACCCGGTGAGCTTTTATTCTACGGCGATGGTGGGGGGGGGGGGGAGGCGTTATACAGGGTGATTCGAGCACTAACATCCAAAAGTAAGGTCCGGACATAGTCAATAACTATTCCAATGACCCGAACTCATAAATTTCTCCCTCTTTTAGTTTTCGAAAAAATCGAATAATTTTGCAATTATTTCTCGAGTTTTTTTTTTGTACCGTGGGTTAATTTCGTGTTATTTATGTATTTAGTGTACTTTTGGCAGTTTTCGAACGCAATTGAAAGCCGTTCGGGCTGATAGAAGTAATTCAGTTATCAGCTGAATTTCAGTCGATGATTTTTGCGAACGTAAAGACTAGCGATGCAAATTTGTTTAAAGAGTTTTTTTTTTTATCGTTCAGTAATAATCGATTTTGGCAGAATACTCAGAGATATTTTGCGGAATTCAATCGGTTTATATACAATTTTTATCGATTTTCAGATAACACTTGAACGTCGTTACGAATGACGTATTTACGTTTGAGCAATTTGCTGTTTCTTTTTTAGGACGAGGGGACGATCGACGTAATCTCGAAAATGTTTGAAATTCGATTTTTCATCGACGGTTAAATTATGAGTGAAAAGTGGATAATTGCTCTATAGAATTCATAGACGTGGAAGTTGATGAACTTCTGTATAACATTATTATAAAAATGTTTAATTCCTCAGAAATCGCAGTTTAAAAGTTCGAACGAAGATTCATCGTTCGAAGATGAATTTTACGAAGAAAGGAATAGGGTTGCCTGTACGAGAGGGAAGAAACTCAGGCGATACGAGAAAAAAAGTTGAGCTGTTTTTTTTTTTTCAGAAAGGAAAAAAAGTTTTAAGGGATATTTCGGGGTCCTTGATTTTTGTTTCCCGATTTAACCTACAATCCCTTAAACCTTCTATTCCAAAGATCATCAAAAATCCGCGTTTTCTATCTTCGAAGGCAAACATTTAGTACTCAAGAGAAACGAGAGTAGATTTTTTTGTCGAATTCCAGTGACGCTTAAATTCCGTAATTGGAGGCTAGATTTTCGTTCGGACGTTACTGTACGGTCCACCCTGTATACATATACAGAAACGTGTAGGAGAACGAGTCGAGCCGCTGGTATAAGTGCACAGCGGTAGAGCCGGCTTTAAATCCAATTAAAATAGCCCCTCACCCGCAAGCGTTCATACCCTCGTAGCGGCGCACGCATACACGAGGATCGTCCCTGAACTCGATAGTCTTCGGAGTCACTTTTCGTCGCATGCGAGCGAAGTGGTCAATTCGAAGACGCGCCGTCTCTAATCATCGTCGTAGTCCCCGATTGTCCCCATATTCGAAATTCATAAAATTCTATGGTCTCGGAAATCACCGACCTATAAACTACCAGCGAATCGATATAAAAGTTGTTTCGGGGACTTTTCACTCGGTAATAACCGAGATTAGTTCGAACGAAAATCAAGGACGGTCCTTGAAACGAAATGTCTCGATAGTCGACGTTTCATGGATATATCGGATTTTCACGTATTTATTTATATATATGTATATATGTATAAATATATGACGTGGATATATGTCTCACTGTGTCTCCTCGTACGTTTTCATTCTCCAGGCTCTTTTGCATCGGCATTCGCACGCTCACAAAGGACTCCTGCTTTCTCGCTATTGCGATATTCGTTTGTGCAAGCCCTCAGGGACCCATATCTACTCGTCGCCCGTTATACTCCAGGTAAGCTCTTTCTCTCTCGTTCTCTCTATCCCGCACTCCTCTTTACATATATATGAGACCAAGCTACGTTTCGCATCATTTCGTACCACTTCGAAGCCGTTTTCATGGCGATTTGCTTAGTTAAAAGATACGAGATTCAAATTGCGTTATCCAGGCAAAGTAAATTCATATGGAGCTCCGCATATTTTCTCGTTCACCACGCGCAACGTTTTCTCTTATCGCTATCTCGGAGAAACCGAAAACGCATCGATTTCATCAGCCTCCGTGTCAGTCTCGTTACCCACAATTTTATAGTCGAATAGTCAGACCACGAGGCTTCCTGAATGGGAGCAAATGGGAATAAAATCATTTTTATTACATTTATCAATTAACGAAAATTTTTTATCGTACATTTCTATGGAAAAGTATGATTTCCAGACATTTCCGAAAATTTTGGTATTTGGATTTGAATAAATTGACCAGCTTAATAAAACAGATTTTTCATGTCGAAAAATTTCTTTATTGGGTCATTAGAGACTTTTAATTTTCGTTGAAAAATTTAGTTTACACAGCTTATAAATATCGTATAAAAAAAACGAAATTACATTCTGAAGAATGTTTTTTTTTTTTAATTGCGATTTCAATTTTTCGTTTTAATTATCACTTGCGATGTAGATTTTGCGGAAATTAGGAAGTGCATTGTTGAGTATGGTTACGGTCGGCGGCTATCAGTTGAGCTCTAGAAGTCGAATGTCTGATCATCTTTCCGCATATATTAATATGGGTATGCGGATAGCACTCCATGATTATTTCCGATCGATGAATATTTCATGAAAACGCAAATGACCCGTGCTATTAGTATTATGCGTGCAGTACAGCTGGATGAGTTAATTCAAGGATTTCGGTATGTGTGTCTTACGTATGTGTGCGCTCGTACCTACAGGGTGGTTCAAAACATCGAAAATTCAAAACGAGATTTGAATCCGTCGTACGTTCAACGCTCTTTTTGGGTTCTCTAGAAAAAACCATTTGTTCATATTTTCAACTGTGGTAGGTTTTTTTCGCTTTTCGTATGTGCTACTTCATTTTTTCTTCTAGACTTTACTAACCGATCTTCCAATTCTTTAATTCATTTATCAGAATCCAAAGCACAAAATTAGTGCAAAAAAAGTAAAAACAAAAATACTTTTCTCGAAAATGCCAAAAGAAACGACGAAGTTTGCACAGTCGTAACTGGGCATTTTTGCACTTCAGCTTTTTCAAAATGATTTCCCATATTCTGCTCGAAAGGTTTACGACCTTAAACTAAAAGGACCACAAAAACGGATTCGTCGCGATAAATATATAATCATTATGCAACAATAATTATATAATAATTACATGAAAAAAAGGATATAGAAATATATTATAAATTATAAATTATCATAAATTATATGAATACAATAATTATATTAATATAAATTAAATTAAATATAATAATATAAATAATTATAAATTATATCTATAAATTATAAATGATATAAAATAAATTATATAAAAAAGAAAGATATATTAAAATAAAAAAGTGAATTTATAAGATTCATTATTCGAATTGCTCAAATTTTTCGTCGCTCGAAAATGTGAAAATTCAACGAACGTTTTCACGTTATTTCATTACCGATGATCAATCCCAATAAGAAAAAAACAAATTTGAATAACGTTACAAAAAAAAACAAACGAACAAAAACAACGAAAAAAAACGTCACAAAAAGATCGTAGAAAGTAAGTGGGGCCTCTTTCGGATATGAAAAAAGGGTATCTGACCGATCCGCCACGATGGCTACCAATTTTTTTTATCCTGAATATTCGTGTTTTGTGAATTTAGGCGAATAAATGGGAATCGAGTTTTCGAGGTTATGTTCGAAACAGCTCTTGGTATTCACGGTAAGCACTCGAGCCATTCCGGTCCACCCAGAGGCGAGCAGAGATCGAAAATTTGCATAGTCCGCTTATGCATATGCATTCTCGACTTGACCAATCAGAGAAGCGTCACAGTGTGTTACAGTCATGGATTGTTCGAGGGAAGCTCTCTATGCGCGTGTACGAATCCACGGGTCGCCTAGGATCCATCGCGCAGCCCTTAACGTCCCTCTATCTCTCTCTCTCGTTCCTACGTGCACCGTAAATTTGCTCGATTTCAACAACCGGAAACATAGGAGACCTTGGCGCCTCCTCCAATCCTCCTTCTCCTCCTTGAGGGATTCACCGTGACGTATCTGTCGTTGCAATCCTCGAGGGTGTCGACTCGTCTGGGATTTACCCGAGAACGGTTCGAGAGAGCTTTCGAGAGAAATGCACTTCGATGCTCGTTGCGTCGTATGATTCTATTTGGGAAATGGAGATACGATGGACTTACCGTGATCGAGAACAGGCCAAATCTTCCGGGTCTTCGATCCGTCGGCTGCCGGATGTTTCTGAAAATCGAAGGAAACCTCCAAGTTAGGACAAGCAAAGAAAATATTCTCTGGTTTATTCTGGGTATGGGTTTGGGTCTGAGTATATTATTCTATTCGTAACGTTTAATGATGAAGGTATAACGTTGAACTTGTTTAAAAAAAAAAATACATTTTTGAGAAATATGTGAAGAGATTGAAAAGTCGGTTAAATATTTATACTTATTTGTACGTTAACAAATTTTCGTGCGACATTTTGATTTTTAAATAATCGGATTTATTGAGGTTTTTACTTTGGAACTTTGAAAAAATCGATTTTGTTTTACATTTTTTGAAAGGAAGAATACATATACGAATATTCTTTCAAAATACTGACATGGCTGATTAAGTGCAAGTTATTTTTTTTTGTGATTTTTCGTTTATAACAAATTTGAACGCGTTTATCTCAAAAGTACTTTTTTACATCGCTTGGAGCACAAATTTTCGAAACTACTGAATAGATTGTTATGAAACTTTATCCTTTCGTAATATCAACGAAAAATCATAAATTAGCCTCTTCTCGGGCGCCGAAAATAGAATCCTGCCTAAAAGCAGTTGGAAACAGTATTTTGATGGGGACTTGACGGTTTAGGGCTCAACGGTGAAATCGACCAACCGGTTTATCTGATATAAACAAAAACACGAATTTGACCGAGATTTTTTAATTGCCAGGTTACAATCAATAAACATTAGTGTTGGAAATGTTTTCCTTCGATATAACGAAAAAACATGTCTCCACTAGTGTTAATAACGAAATTTAAAAAATATTAATAAACAACCGTCGATCGAGTCGATTATACTGTACAACTATAAAACCGAATAATTATACCGAATTTCAAATGAATTAAATGTCAACAATTCACGTACGCGTTTGAGAAACAAATTATGGTAAAAAATAAATAAAAAATTTAAAAAATATCCAGTAAAACAAATTAAATAATGATCAACAATCGATAAACATGCGTTTCGAAAAAAAAGTGTTTAAAGTATGTCTAGCAGTTGTCCCTTCAATGTGAGCTGCCTGAAGCGAGGAATGACGTTTTTTTTTTATTCCCACTGAATCCGTTTGAGGTTTTTGCTAATTGAAGAATTAAACACAAAGCACAGGAAAACTGGAAAAAAATACGTATCAATAAATTCTTCAATTCCGTATGTCTCACGTGAAAAGCTGAGGCACAGCGAAGTCGGGAAATTGATTGAACATCATGTCGACTGAGAGACGAAAACCGAGTTCAAAGCTAGTTCAGAGGTCGAAGGGTTTCTCAATCGGGCAATTGCTTCCAACGTGACACAAACTCATTTAGAAGATACGCTCAGCTGCGTGTCGTTTCGAAGCTGGAAAGTTTCATATGCGTGATCGTAGCTTGCGTTTCTCGTCGTTAGGGTGTACTTTGAACGACTTCCGGTCACTGGGGAGTCTGAACTTAATCCAATCGGGAGGACCCCATTACTTTTTTTTTCTAGCCGCGAAGCTTCCGGGGCTCGTTACTCCGGCCAACATTTTGAGGGATCGATCGTCCGGGCGTCAAGCTATCGTAGAGCGTCGCTGAATCGTTCGGTCAGGCATGACCCGATTTTCGGATCGACGTGTCGCTTCGAATTCTCGTTTTCAATGTGAATTGCGAAAGTTTTGCATGCAAACGAACTTTTTACCATTTCGCTGATGGAAAAACGATAAAAAGACAGTTCATTCCGGAAGTGTTCGATATGGTTGAACATCGAAGTGAAGGGAAGACCGTAGTACGGGACTATATGGGTGGAGGGACGACCACCTGTGCTCTGTGTCATACAGGACTGATTCTTCCCTTCCTTTTGTCACCTCCATCATTTTACTCCGGCTATTACACTCCGCGCCATCAATCAGCACACACCTCACTTCCGCCTCCGAAAAAAAAAAACGAAACGGAAGCTTTTTCATCAATAGGCAGAATTCCAGAGAACAAGGAGATCGAAATACTGAACGAACGTATTCGGTGAAGTTGTGAGGAACTTTTGGAAAGTCGAAGATTACCTGACGTTGAATTTTACCAGAAATTTCAACATTAACAAGCGTTTGATTTGTTAATGTTGTTCATTTGTTAACATTGGTTAATTTGTTAAAATTTGTTAATTTAAAAAAATTTGTTATTTTTTAACTTGGTTATTTTAAAAAATTTGTTATTTTTAGAAATTTATTAGTTTTTTGAATTTTTTGAAATTTGTTAATTTTTTAAAATTTGTTAGTTTGCTAAAATTGGTTAATTTGTTAAAATTTGTTAATAATTTGTTAATTGGGAAACGCCAACGTTACCCAATTTTATGATTGGACTCAACATTACCCAAAAAATTGGGTTTGTTTGGGTTCTAAGCGGGTTTGTTTGGGTTCGCGAAGATTGGACTTTGGTCCTTTCTAGGCCCCATTGTCCCTTCTTGCTGCGTTGATTGCGCAACCGTCCACCATTCGGATTCCAGCTTTTCAAGTTTCCACTCTCCGCGGCTGCGTACGATGAAACGCACGCAAGGAACGGCACGGAGTGGGCTAATCGTGACATCGAGTTTGGGCCACCTGCCACGAACAGGTGAAGGCCCGAAGACTTTTTTCCCTCGAGCCCTGCGAAGGCCGGTATATACGTCGCGGTCTTGGCGCGTGCCCGCATCAACTACCATCTACCGTTTCCCTTTTTTTTTTTTTGTCTCTTCGAGCTCCCTTTGTGAAGCAAAGCTGCACGACAGAGCGCAGGATGTTCTCCGCGGCGCTTTGAACCTGCTCGTTCAAGCCATCGCGATGATAGGTGAGATTTCGCTGCGCGGTGACCGCATCTCGAAAGGTCCATGCTTTTCGATTACAGGAATCATGGCCTGATTCGTTTTCGACCGTTTCTAGGTTAGATTTCGCTAGTAAAGCCAATGTTGAGTTACGAGCTGTTACTCCCACGAATTTATTGATTTTTCGTGTGATTTTTTTCCAGTCGATCCACGTATCGATGCTCTCGAATAATGAAGTTCCGAAGTTTCAAAACGGATTCTTGCTTCGTAGTTTAGATTTTTAATAATCGACCACACGATCGACATCTCTGGAAAAAATGTCTAATAATCCGTGTCTCGAAAAACTCGCGATCGCTGATCGTTAAAACGAAATATTTCTGGGAAACGATCAGTTAAATGTGGAAATTTCGAAATCTCCGAAATCTAATGTAAAAATGTTCACGTTTAACCCATATATGCCCAGAACTAAGTTGGAATTCCGATTTTGGTAATTTTTCGATATGTTTATCCAAACAAATGTCAACGCTGATAAAAAATCTTTGTCTCACATAAAATCTACGTACCTATATAGTCTTGCGAAAGATGGCGTTGTTTTACATTTTACTGCGCTAACAAACAAATTACGATGCTTTTATGAAAATACTACCTCTTGTTTCGTTTTCGAATCACTGGGCATATATGTGTTAATTATAAGGTTCTTCAGTGCGCTCTTCCGTTGCGACAAATACCTTGCCGCGCGCACCGGGCACTTAGTTATTCCGGTCGTTTGCAGACCAAGAGGTTTTCGTTGTTCGAGGTCAGGTTAATCGTTAGAAAATCCATCAGCATTCATCAAAACGAAAGCCTCATCGAAGTCTGCCTTCTCCCAACCGTAACAGTTCTCACCTACCGGGTTTTATTCCAGCTCCGAAAACCAAGCTGGTGGCTCGTATCAGCAGCATCGACGGCTCGCCGGAAGCCGTCACTCGGCGCAACATCTGATCTTTATTTAAAAAAAAAAAAGAGAGAGAGACTCCAGGCCAAGCCTTCTCTGGCTCGTTTCATCCAACATCCGAAGTCGCTAGCAATAAAGTCTGGCCCGCGAACGTCTCCAAGCGCCCGGGCGTTGTACTTTTCGTCGGCCGGTGCATGTACGCCAGACGCATCAGTTTGCTTTCTCAAAGAGGGCAACGCGTCTGTTTCGAGTCGAGATAAAGCCCGGTTTGCTCATAGGAGAGGAGCCGAACAGCCTGTCATGGAACAACCATCAAGAGCGGAGAAGCGATACAAGCTACACCAAAGCCCATCACGCTCCATCCTTCAGCATACTCGAGGTAAAATTACATCCACCCTTCTGGTGCAGTCCGGGGCTCGCGGCTCTCAACCTGCCACACATAACCTATCCATTCTATACAGATACGTTTTTAGCTTCAATCCCCTGACAACCTCGGCCCCTTCCCTCGCATTTTGCGCCAGATTGTTGTCGCGCAAGTGCCGCAGAGAGTTCGTAATTTCATTAGCTTTGTTGCTATTTCAAGTCATTCAGCAACGTTGAACACGCTCGTGTGTGTTGGCACGACTGCGCCGTGTTTTCAATGCTGCCCTCCCCCCGAGTGACGCTTTAAATGTTTCCCGTTATTTCCTTCTCATTCAAAAAGTTGACGCAGCAATTGAAACGAGCGCAAATTTCGCGGAACCCCTCGCGCAATTATACCGTTGTCATTATATTATTCCTGCATAAATCAACCGCCATCCGAGCCCAGCCGTGATCAAGCACGGATGAGTATCGTGCAAACAAGGAAAATGAAAAAAAAAAAAAGCGGGCGATCCTATTTGCCTTTCGAAGTCAACGGTACTACCGGCTGTAGCGATTGTAGCGTTGTTCAACGTTGAAACTTTGATGGTTGAGGTGTCGCAGGTTTCAGACAGCTTCAGTAAGCCCTCGTGCATGTGACCTACAACGTAGCACATCGATGTTATGCCAAATTTCAGACAGTTTCCTGGCGTCCTTATGGAAACCTGATACGATACCAGGTTTCGCAGGTATTCGCAGTTTCCTCGTGCCCTCGTGTAAATCCAAAACGGTGTATTTCATACTTATTACTTCAATCTTATCTTCGTAGATTTCACTCGATTTCTCCGTCTCCTCCCGTCATTGTGATTTATCATTAAGACGTCGCAGTTTTTGCGCAGTTGCCCTGTGACCTCGTGTTTTACGTATTTTCACCGTGCCCTCGTTAAAACGAGACACGGTGCTTCACACATGAGATCGCAATCAGTAACATTGACGTCGTTCAAGAATAATCGTTCACTCGTGCCAACAACGTGATTCCGCTCGATCACCCAATGCAGATATAGCGCAGGTCGTGCGCAAAGAAAAAAAAAAACCCCCGATCGGTATGGTCACGTAATCGGAGAAAAACGACAAATCTAGACTGCCGATTGGGTATACGCGTCATAAAATCGTTATTTAATAATACCTGACACGTAATGAGTTACGCACAGATCAACAGATGCCTACAATCGTATTATTATCGCGTGTGGACACACGAGATCGCAGATTACAACGCGTCAACAGTAACATCCGCGTCAGAGGCTACTCCGTACCGATTCGCCGATGACTCACGTGACCAGACGCCACGCTCGTGGCTCTCCGCAATGTTGCACAATAACTCGATCACGGTAATTTGTTTGCCCATTTGCATCGGTATGTATTGCCATTCCTATCCGATTTCGTGACTAATATTACGCGATCGGACTGTGATGATCGCTGCTGTTGCACATCCAACCGATCTTTTTCATCGCGTCGTTATTACGATCGCGTCGTTCACGCCGCCAATGGGTATCGAGATTTCGTCGATCATCTATTCCTGTGCTTCACCGTAGCAATCGTGGGTGCACCGACGCACATACAAATATTTCCTTACGTCGCAACCCGGAAAATGTCGCTGCCTGATTTTATCTTCCTAGCGGAGTCCACAGGCTTGGGCAAACTCAATTGATTAGTGAACAGCTAGTCAAGGCTTGCCGTATTATTCGCAGGGAAGTCCAAAGTTCGTGCTCGGGTTTCCGGCAGAGCTCGAGGCTGAACGGTGTCGCTTGGGCCGATACTCGGAGCGGTGATCGCTTCGCCTTGCGTACAGCTGCGATAAAATTATTAGGTGGCGATCGAAGCAATCGTTTTAATAAAATTAAATTGAAATAGCTCTTTACACCGGATGGTACACGATAGTGCGGGTAACTTTAAAAAATCTAAACGCTGCGCGGATTCATTTTTGCGAACGCAACCGACCTCGATCGATCGTGTTCGTTTGGAGTCATAAATTGTTTCAAAAAAATATTCAAACGATCGTGACATTTGGAGTCATAAATTGTTCAAAAAAATTATTCAAAATGATCGTGACATTTGGAGTCATAAATTGTTCAAAAAAATTATTCAAAATGATCGTGATATTGGGAGTCATAAATTGTTCAAAAAAATTATTCATAATGATCGTGATATTTGGAGTCATAAATTGTTAAAAAAAATCATTCAAAATGTTTAATCGTACCGTCGGGTGTAAAGGGTTAAAACGCAAGGCCTTCGTTTCTAACGAATAAATAGGTTAGCTGAAACGATATGCAACCGGAATTGAGACAGAAATACACAGATTTTCGAACGATTTATCAACATCAAAGAAAACATTTCAGCAGACTTTGAGTCAGGTCGACTGCAAGCGGAAGCTGTATATTTATTTATCAAATCTAGCATTCACAAAGATCGTTCATCCCTTTGGTACTCCTGACGTTGAACTTTTAACTACTTTTGCGTCGACACAAAGTGCAAGAAATACGCTTCGCGGTTTCGCGATCCAAGCACCGAAGCAGTCCTTGCTTATTCTGAGAAAATATACGCTTTTCCACCCTTCATCCTATTTTCATGAATATCATTGATAATAAAGACACGAAAATTCAACGGTCATTTTTTTATTTGGCTTCGGTGGCCAGTTCAGCTACGCATCATGATTCCAGATACGATAAAAAAAAGAACGCGAATTATAAAAAATGAATCGGTTTTAACCCTTTACTAATTGAATTATTGTTTTTTTTTTAGTAATAACGTAATATTATTTTTTTTTACATAAACGAATGTGTGCAGCAATTACACTGGAGGTGTATATGAAAAGGAGTCAAGAATATTTCGAAATAACAAATATAACCGGGGTTGGGTAGGAAACACGAACTTCGATTGACCACAAGGCTCAAAATTCAGAATTTAAAAAATTCCGAAACTACAAATTTCATAAAGCTCATGCCAGCAAAGCTTTACCAAATTTTTTTGGGTTCGTTAGTTTGATTTTAAGCCCCTGATTTTAAACAAACCCAAACAAACCCAAAAATTTACGAAACTTGCAGTTTCGGAATATAAAAATTCGGAGTTTTGAGCTTTCTGGTCATTCGACGTTCGGGTTGCCTACACCACCCCATATGACCCTAATTGTCGCTGATTAAAAAACACTCGTTGCTTTACGTCAAACGGCGAGTCGTTGAATTAAGGTAGTACTACCGAATTTACTAGTCAACAGTATATCTATAATTTTTTGTATCTGAAAATGAAATAATACAATATATTCGAGCATAATATTATTCGTCATAAGGAAATTCCAATTATTCGAAAAGAGTTAGTAATAAACGTGTTCAATTATTATTATAAAAAATGAAGTATTAAAATAGGAATCAGCTTGAATCAAGTGGTCCTACCAACCGCCATTTCATAAAGCAGTTCTGAAAAAATATAACGAGTAGCTGTGAGACGACCAGCAAAGATAAAAAATCGTTTCAATCGATGATATCTGCTTAAATCGTCCAGTAGCCTATATTTTTCATGAAACAGATTTAATCGCGACAATTTTGTTGACACTTTCCTTTTTTTTGCGTAGTTTGTAGCTTATCACAAACTATTAATATTTCCGTCCCAAATATCGATTTGCACGTATTTTCCAGGTGTCGTGTGTTAAATGAATTGATTTAATGAATTAATTACTGAATTGCTATATTACAGTATACAAAAAAATGGATTTTATTTCTAACGAGGAAGTTTATGCACGTAGGTGCTACTTTGAAGGATCCGGTAGCCCAACGCTTAATTTGATATGAATATTTGTATTTTTAATATAATTGTATTTTGATTCGTTGCGACGCAACGAAATTTATTTTCTCATTTTTTTATTTCTTTAAATCTATTATTTGGCGACATATTTTTTTTCTATTTGAATTCAATGTTATCTCAATAAAGATTTCTATAATTATTGAAGTATTTTTATTACGATTACAGTGAAAAATAAATATGGAAATTAGAAAATAATGATTTTCGTTGCCTCGCAACGTTGCGAACTTCAACCTCATGTATTTTGTGTATCACAAATACGTAACGTATGACTATGTTTTTTTTTCTCTTTCTCTCTCTACCTTATTTCGCTGTTGTTTTTTTTTCGCCAAAGGGGAGAAGTGGCAGAGTTGAATTACAGAGTTGCGACAGAGGCCGGTTGTCCTTGGCGGGGCACCCACATGTTACAATTAATATACGATCTCTCCTAGTTTGCGATACCACCGCGCACCAGATATAAAATACGGTATGCTCGTCGCGCCGTTTTTATTCGCATCAAAGTCGTCGACGATATTGAACGGACTTGCGTACACTTTCCTACCTCTATGCACTATATTCTCTCTCCTTTTCTTTCTCTCTCTCTCTCTCTCTTCTGATTTCTTGCTCACTCAATTCGTTTTTCCCAACGCGAATATCTCATGAGCCTTCAGCTATCGAGTAGAATTACATCCGCGCGGGTGACCGTAGTAGGAGGAAAATAAGGTCGGAAATCCAATAGTCGATGAAGTCCTATTGGGATTATTACGTTTTTGCTTTTGGTTTCAATGTGCTTAAAGAATCATGCTACTGCAAAAATAAATAAAAATCTACGAAAACATCGATTCAAAAAGAATGGCGGATGAAAAATAAACTTATTAATACAACGATAAAAAAGTTAGTGAAACTTTAAACGCGTTTTTGGAGAAGCGGTTCTTCATAAAATTTTGTAAATTTATTACAGTAGTGTCTTGATAGACATTTTTCTTCTGAATGTATTTTGTATCAATTAATAACGATAAAAGAGTCACTTTTCCTTGGAAGATCGTAAAAGACTCCGTAATTTCTTAACAATTGGTAACAAGATTTTGAAAAGTTCATTTGTTTGGCAATATTACCTATTTTGAGGAAAACTGATTTATCTTTGTTTCAGTTCAACCAAATTCCCAAAATTCAGTGCATTCTTGTTCCTCTTTCAATCGTCAATCGAGAAATTTTTTTTTAATGTTTCAAGTGTCAATATTTTTTGAATTATTTCCGTACACGACTTTGTTAATGTACATATTGGTAAGTAATGAAGTAATTTTTCAATCTTCTTATTTGTTATATCAAAATTGTTATTTTTTTATGCGATCCTGGTTTTTAGGTTATTAAAGTAGTTCAAACTTTTAATGGAGTCTGAGTACGGTTCCTTTTTCACTTGAGGGTTCAATGAAAAATTCCATTTCGACGTGTTCACGAATTTTGTGATGTTTCAATGAAAAAAAAAAGTTTTTGAGTGATAAAGTTCGAGCTTAATTCGTGACTGAACTTTGCTCGTGTTTAATAGCGAGTCGAAAAAACCATGTACGCTCGAACATAGTCCCAGTGTCGGAAAACAAGGGCGGCCTTTAAATGAACTCGTCGATGAGAGTCGACGCACGATTAATTCGATTAATTACTGGATCAAATTGAGACTCGGTCGTTCGTTCATTAATGCAATTATTATTGAATTCGGCTCGTTCTTTTTTTAATCGGAATTTGCACTCGCGCCATCCGAACACCCTCGATTTATATCAATGTTTTTTTTTCTCCGCTTTTTGATACGTGCCGAATCCGACTAATCAATTATATCAGTAATTATCGTTATTCAGTAATTACCACTCCCGTCAGCTGTTTTTTTTTTCATTTTTCCTCTTCAATTCAAAAAAATTGAGAGGAACATTCATCGTATGGTGCAGAAATCGTGGATTGAAAGTAAACGATGATTACAAGGTTAGTACTGTTAGTCTAATCTTAAATTCATTTTTTACGTAACTAATTTTTTCGAAACAGATTTATCGACTTTTAATGAACGATACACTCAAAACTTTATACATTTGTTCAGAGCAATAGTACTTTAATTTTGAGCGACGTTTTTCTTTGTAACATTTTTTTTTTCATCAGTTATTAACAATAATATCACGTTTTTACGAGAAAACGAAAAAAACATGGATAATTCTTTCGATTATTGAAGTTTTATTTTCAGTTTATTTTCAGAATTGTAAGAAATGAAAATTCAATTTTTCACTGGCAAAAATTTATCCGAAAATATTAATAGAAAAATATAGATATAGAAATAGATAGAAATATAAAAAAATAGAAATAAAATTTTTCCATATCCCTGACGAGCGCGACAAAACAAGCGCGCCGCCCCCAGAGAAACAATCGATTCGATTGATTCGGTCGAGCGCACAAAAGCTTCGTAGCTTCGGACGAGATTATTGCACATGACGATCGTTGGATCGCTCGCGTACTTCGAGCGTCACGAGATGCATGAATCATTCTCGACACGAACGCCTATACAAAGAGACTCACAAAGTGGAAGTCGTCGATTAGGAGAACTTACGCAATTACGTTGTGAACGCGAGGGAGGAAAAGTTGGGGAAGCCGAGAGCCGCGCCCATGTGTTCTCATCGTCTTTTTAAACGTTGCAATCCTAATGTAATTATGGCAATTATAGTGACTATAATAATGTCATCGATACGAATAACAATAACAATGACATAAAAAAAACAACAATAACGTAAAATATACTAAAAATGATGTTAAGGATTATTATTTGAAAAGATTATTTTATTATTATCAATTATTATTTTTATTATTATTGAATTGTTATTTTCTATTGGAATTTTTTGTTATGATTAAATTATTATTAATTTGAGCAGTTATTTTCAATCATGTTTTGGATTTTTTTTTTATTAACGAAGTAATCATTCATGATCACCCAAATAAGTTTGTTTGGGTTATTTAATATGGGCTTGAGTCTTGAGCAAATCCATAACCGGATCTACGACTAGTACAGAACGACAGTATTGTTCGTCGGTGACGTTCCTCAAGAAACGAATATTTTATAACGCTCCGCGTAACCAATTGGTGTTTCAATTAAATTCATTAATCTACATTCAACGTTTCTGTTTTGAACATTTTTATGAAAAAATCGTGAAAAACTTATAAAAACACGATTTTTTCATGAAAATTTTGGGTTTTGGGCGAAATTAATGATAGATTCGTACTCAGGGGATCAAATTACATCAAAATAGACCATTTAAAAAAATATTTAAAATCCACAAATTTTTTCGATTTTAGGGCAAAAAAAGTTTTTTTCACTCAATCATCGATAACTTTTTTTCCTTTAGGATTTGGCACTCCACTCTGTGCTGAATCTCTTCGTTATGATTTTATCTTCAAAATGCTTTTTTAAAAATTCAAATTCGATGATTTTTCGATTTTTGGAAGAATTTCAAAGTTGGACCGTCGATTTTTGCCAATTTTTCCATACATACCCCTCTGCCTCTTTTTTTGCGGTTTTTCGAGTGGACGGTCCGGGAAAACTATGCGAGATATCGATACGAATCCAACGCCATTATTTAAGTCAGGCAAAAATCTTTTCCAAACGCATCCAATAAATCTCCATAGCATATAAGAAGCTCACCCTACCACCTTTTGAAATTTCGTGATTTTCGAGATTCCGGAAAAGTGGCCGGGAAAGTCGAAAAATATTTTTTTCCGTTTTTAAACTCTTAAAAGGGTCTATATAATCGGAAATTTTCTGCTGATTATGAATATGCCCGAAATTTTGCCGAAAGTGCAAAATTAGACTGGGAAAATGCGAAAAAATTTTCTAGAATATTTTTTCGACATTTTTCCCTAGAAATGGAGAGTTCAATGCGAATTAAATTGTGGATTTGTCTTCAAGGTATAAAAATACATCGACACAGAGCTGTGATATGACACTAAACGTCTAAATATAATAATTATTTCGAGGCTAATGCGAATTATTGGCATGCAGTTTTCGATTGAAATTTTTCTGTCACCCTGTACACACGAGTGTAGCAATATTTAATACGAAAAACAAAAACAGCAACGCGTTATACGGTAAAAACGATGAAAAATTTCATCTTCTTCTGCATATTCATATACACCTTTGAGAGGAAATACGAAAATAACGTAGAAATTTGATGTACACGGTGAAGGCATGTTTTGCATCAGCGATCATTACTCCGACACGAAATGTTGGTGGCTCCATTGTCGGGCGGTACATCCGGGGAGAAACGGGGCATGAGTCACGACATCGAATCGTGACCCACACCGTTTAATCGCTACGACAAAATTTATTTAGCACGAGAAAGCATTTTACGAGGTGTACTATCATTCACCCCGAAGGGACGTAGAGAGGGCAGGTGGGGGGGTATCGTTGTACAGTACAACGGAGTTGAGGCTGATCGCTCCCCGTCGTTATTGTCGAGAGCAATGATCGTGCGCATGGCGCCGGAAAACCCCTTTTCAACCGCTACACACCGCACGCTGACAACGATGATAAAAAACAAAAAAAAAAAACAACAACAACAAAGAAAACAAACAAACAAAAACGGAATCAAAAGGTAGACATCGCAATTTGCAGGGTGCCACGTGTCTCGCCTAGAAAAAGTTTTTCGTCCGATTCGCAAACATTTCGTTCGACGATAAAAAAAAAAAACAAAGAAGAAATAAAAAAAAAGGGAAACAAACAAACGAATAAAAAGAAGTTGAACTCGCGTTCCGCTCGGATTTCTCTTTTTGACGTTTCTCATTATTCTTCGTTTCTACTCGTGCACGCGGCGATGCTTGGTACCTTTTTTTTTTTATTATTTGTTTTTTTATTTTATTTTGGCTTACGTGAATATCAAAACGCTTCGATCCTGACGGTAATGGCCGCGCGCTGCTTCGTCCTCGTCGCGCGCAAGAAACTTTTTCTTTTTCCTTTTTTTTTCTGTCGTTTTACATTTTATCAGGTGTGTGTGTGTATGTTGGATATTTTTTTTCTTCCACTTTTAACGCGACCTACACGGTTGCCCTTGCCGATTCGATTTGGCGTGTTGATTTTTAGACAGCTGCAAGTGCGAGCGTTTGATTATCATATTTCCACATGACAAAAGGGTACGCTAGGCTTATCCTGGCCGCGATAGGGCAATGTGCGATTTCTCGAGTGATTCTCACCTCGGGAATAATGCGCGAAGGAACGCGCGATTGCACCACGCCGAGAGCCATTTACCGAGTGGAAGGTAACGAGATGAATGGATGGAAAATTGAATGCTGAATATTATGGGCTGTAAGGACGTTTACGGTTCCCTCGAGTGTATCCATATTTATGTTGATGATCGGTGAACGGTTCGTTATGGAATGTTAGGTTTGTAGGGACGACAGGACTTTTTGGGGTATTCGAGAAGTTACTCGAATTCGGGGTTGATTTTACAGTCTGTGAGACAAGAAGGTGCACGTCGAATTACTCACTTACTCTTACCACTTGTAAGGAAGAAAACGTTAATGATACAGGCTACGCGATATGAAAAATGCTTTATTGTTTATCGATACGAAATTCAGTCGCATCCGTAACGACGAATCATCTGGCATTCCCGAAGTACAACTGAATCCGGAAACAAGGCCGCGTGAAAACGTTGCACCTTTGTGACGTAAAATTCATTTGCGACGACGTCTCAACGAAAACAGACGTTTTCTGTACAAAGCATCTTTGCTGAAGAATTCAGTGAGTAGCTCGCCTTCGAATCTACGATTCAACTGTTTTCAAGACAATATTTAACCGTACACGCTTATGTCGAACGAGCTAACCTACAAATATATTCACGAATAAAAGTACGAGCTTTCATGAGAAATACCGGATGCCTGTCTAAAGATGTAACGCGTTCGAAAGATCGTTTTCACGTTCGTACGCGAACCGCACACTACGCAATTTCGCGTAGACTTTTTGCGAAACAGTGCGCCGACTGTGCGAGACTTTGCGATGCTTTTATTCAAAGTTGGATAACGAGGAACGTCAGAGGGAATGAACGGGCGAAGAAAACCGAGTGAAGCAGACGAAGATTATACGTCGCTCGCGATGCTCGACGAAGCGATGCCCCATTGCTGCGAGGAATATAACGAGGCTTCTGTTTCGAGATCCGCAACACACAAGCATCGCAAACGTACTAACGCGTACACGGGCGCATCACCGGCTATGTTTACATTCATTCATACAGGATGATTTAGAAACGGAATATTTGGGTGTTTCTTACTCGTTTTAACTCTTAGAAGCATACATTTTTTGAACGATCCTATCATCATGAAAATTCTTACTCGGGGATTTTCGGGGTCGCTGATTACGAATCTGAAGTCAGATTTTCGAAATTCAAAATGGCGGATCCAATATGGCCGACACCGAAACGTAACTCTACGAAAATATCCATAAGATTTTGAAAATTTACTACAATTTTATAAATTGAATACAAATGGAAAAAGATAGAAAAGTGGAGTTGGGATTCTTGTTGTAATTGTTC
>JAPYZJ010003392.1:0-16555 GCA_030522765.1 Ophioninae sp. B BG-2022a | reverse complement strand
CTCGAAGCACTTCTGAGATGCGCTTTTTGTATGGCCCCGAAATTTGAAAAGTCACCAGTCGATCAACAATAAACAAAGTATCGCTGTAAAAAAATCCCCAGTGTCATCAAATTCCGAAAAAAACCAGGTGTGACCTTGAAAGTTCGTTTTGGTTTTTTCAACCCTCGAAGCACTTCTGAGATGCGCATTTTGTATGGCCGCGAAATTTGAAAAGTCACCAGTCGATCAACAATAAATAAAGTATCGCTGATAAAAAAATCCCCCAGTTTCATCAAATTCCGAAAAAAACCAGGTGTGACCTTGAAAGTTCGTTTCGGTTTTTTCAACCCTCGAAGCACTTCTGACATGCGCTTTTTGTATGGCCGCGAAATTTGAAAAGTCACCAGTCGATCAACAATAAACAAAGTATCGCTGTAAAAAAATCCCCCAGTTTCATAAAATTCCAAAAAAAACCAGGTGTGACCTTGAAAGTTCGTTTTGTGTCCCACCACCGTGAAATCGTCTTGTCGTGCATGTTCTGCTCGGATAGGGTGTCGCGTAGGCACGTGAACGTGACGTGAGTGTCTAAAGGCGCGATGCGAGGGAGCGGTGAAACGAATTCCCGCGTGTACGCGTACGCATGTTCGCGGCGATACCGACAAGTCGAAGACGAAGAAACACCCAACGAACATGTAAGAAAAAAAAAAAAGAATGAACGAAGATAGTGGCGAAAAAAGGAAGGTGAAAAAAGGCGGCTCCGCACCAACGGCCATTCAAATGGGGGTTATGTTCGCTCTGGTTGCACTTTTCTACATTCTCCGACACTTTTTACGTTTTCCGGAGACTTTCTAATTACAACGTGTGGCCAAAGTGTAGAAAGTGTGGCTAATACCCATCATCGTAATACTGCAATGATACACGGTAAAAAGAAATGTACAAGGGGGGGGGGTTGTGCAATATCGAATTTGAGGCTAACCGAATTTATTCGGATTTTTTCAACCAGCATTCAAATAATTAGGAGAATAAAACATTCCGTATAAATTTGAACTGAAAAGGGTAAAAAAAAATGGCCGAAATGTTTAAAAATTGCTGCTTATAACATTTATTATTGATATATTAGCAACGTGGTTATTATTGTCAACGTTTTTTTAGAAAATTTTTAACAGGGGTTCACAACTCAAGCTCAAAAAAAAAGGGTTGGATTATTGATAAAACTATTTGTATGGGTCATTAAACTTCGATTTAGTTGACGGGAGTTTATTTGGTTTTTATAAAAAAAATTTATAAAGTTTTATAAAAGAATTTCCGTAGAAACCCGAAAGGGTCGGGTAGGAAGCCCGAACTTCGAATGACCTCAAAATTCCGAATTTGAATATACCGAAACTACAAATTTCGTACATTTTTTGGTTTGTTTGGATTGGTTTAAAATCAAGGGTTTAAAATCAAACTAACGAACCCAAACAAATCCAAACAAATTTCGTTAACCTTTACGAAATTTGAAGTTTCGGATTTTTTAAATTCGGAATTTTGAGCCTTCCGGTCAATCGAAGTTCGGGTTTCCTACTCAGCGCCAACCCGAACGATTCTTGTACGGGTGAAGTAAGTATACCTACTGAGTGCGCGAGCAGACAATCGATGAAGAGAGAAAATACTCACAACGGACGGCAGTAAAAACTTTCAAAATTTCGGGACTGAGTAGGAAACCCGAACTTCGATTGACCAGAAGGCTTAAAATTTCGAATTTTAATAGTCCGAAACTAAAAATTTCGTAAAGGTTTACGAAATTTGTTTGATTTTAAACCCTTGATTTTAAACAAAACCCAACAATTTACGAAATTTGTAGTTTCGGTAAATTGAAATTCGGAATTTTGAGGCTTCTGGTCAATCGAAGTTCGGGTTTCCTTACCCACCCCAAAATTTCGATTATGTGGAAAATAAATCCAATCGCCAAAAAATCCTTTCAACACGAGCTTTATAACATTAAAACGAAACTACATTTCGAATTTCATATTATCAAATTAGTTTTCCTCTTTTCGAAAGTTTGTCATTTCCCTCGCCCCGCATAATCTTTACTTATAATAAAATTGTAACAGACTAATGTCTGTACATTGAAGATATTTAAAAAAAATTGTATGGTTTTTTTCAAATGGTTTATTAGAGCAACAGAAGCCAAATCAACAGTTTTTCGAATTTTTGTCTGTCTGTCTGTCTGTATGTTTGTACACGCATCGCTAAAAAAGTACTGCATGGATTTAAATGCGGTTTTTACCGGTCTACTTCTAGATGCCTAACTTAAAATATAGGTTATAGTTTACAACATAAAAATATATTATTTAAATATTTAATTTTTTGTTTGGGTTAGTTTGGGTTTGTTTGGGTCATCATACAACAAAACAAACCCAAACAAACCCAAACAAAAAATATTGTTCACCCACAAGTTATGAAAAATTAAACTTAAATGAAACGTATGCTGTCGTTTGTTGTTCATTTCTCACGCATGCAACCACAGCGAAGCGTTGCAGGGCACAGCTAGTCTTGAATAATAATGAAAATACGAAATTTCATAATTGTTTATTGTACTCCAACGGCACTAGAGTCACTCACTCGCGCAGCGGCACGTTCGATCAGCCGTAGAGCGCGTACTCTCCGGAAGGGAAAAAAGCGCAGAAAAACAAACCGAAGCATAGAAACTACATCAGGGGCACGAAGTCGGGTATATATCTCGAGGGGAATTCGACACTCGGGTGAGATCGAATCTTCGTCGCCGGTAATCGGCTAAAAGAAGGTGTTTACGTGCCAAAAGGATAAAAGTATATTTTGCGATAGAGAGGGGTTCGTTATCGCGATCGTACAGCGAGCGATTAGTAGAGCACCAACGATACGTCGGACAATCGACGCTAAGAGGTACATCGCGATCGCACGCGCGGCCTCTTATTGTTCTCGGGCTTCGTTGTAATCCGATCCGCGATTGATTCTTTCTTCTACCCAAAGAGAAAAAAGGAAAACGAAAAAATTTACGTTATTTTGCAAAAAGAAGATTTTCGAAAAAAAGAACGTTATTTTCATATGTGTTTGATTTTTTCTTTGTTTGGGTTTGTTTGGGTTATTCACAAAGAAAAAAATAAGAAAAAGAAGAAAATCAAGTTTAGCGCGAAGTGTCGAGTGTTCGGGTCGTCCGCAAAAGGAAGATTTTCGAAATATAACGTTATTTTCATATGTGTTTGATTTTTTCTTTGTTTGGGTTTGTTTGGGTTATTCACAAAGAAAAAAATAAGAAAAAGAAGAAAATCAAGTTTGAAACGAAGTGTAAAGTTTTCGGGTCGTCCGCAAAAGGAAGATTTTTGCAAAAGAAAGATTTTCGAAAAATAACCTTATTTTCATATGTGTATGATTTTTTCTTTGTTTGGGTTTCTTTGCGTTACTCATAAACCAAAAAATAAGAAAAAGAAGAAAATCAAGTTTGAAGCGAAGTGTCGAGTGTTCGGGTCGTCCGTAACGAGTGTTCCTTCGATCGAGTGAATTTCGCGTTTTGCGACAGCTCGCGCCGTTTATAACTCCATCTGGAATAGCCCTGATTCGTTTGCGGAGTCTTACGTGTCGTATTGTACGCGCGTGAAGGGCATTACGTGCGCGCACACCCACACGCACACACGCTCGTGAAAAATTCCATGAGAGCCTGTTATACGCTCTGCTTTATGAGACTTTTACGTAATTCAGTACCCAACTGACGTATCCGAGTCGCGTACACGTACGAAACTCCACACAGAAACAGCTCTTAAGTACGTCGGGTTTTCTGGTCACCCAACGCACACGGACGCAAACACGTACATGGCTAGATCAAATATACGCTTGCGTCGCGCGTGAGATAGCGAATTTCAAGCGGAAGTGAAAGAAATCGCGAGTGTCGGTTGCGTCAATTGTGGCACCTCCGTATCAGACCCAATTCGAAGATTCGAGACCACGGAGCGATACTTTATGTACACACCTGTATAACGATACAAATCGAAGAGTCCGCCATGCTTCGACAACTTTTGGGACCACGTCCCAATTCGAGGGTAAAATAATTATTCCGCACAATTTATAGTTAAATTAACAAAAATAATAATAATAATATTAGTGATAGCAACAATAATAAAAATTACAAAAACAAGGACATCGATGATAATAATAATAGTAATAGCAACAATAATAAAAAATGACGATAACGACGATAAAAACAACAACAATGATATTAAAAATAAAATTAATAACACAGGTCTACAGGGATCTCCCCCTCCGAGATTTGATGCTTGATACCGATAAATTTTGGGACGCTGAATATGGGAAAAATAATGAAAAAATTCCAACACGTCCAGATTTTTTGCTATTTGATATTTTTATTTTTCACCAAAATACCCTAGGTGGTGTCACATAAAACCGTATAAAACTAATGGTAATGCCCTTTTCTCGAAAAAATCATTAATTAGCTTTATTTAGGTTCTAGGAACTGCTCCTAATTGATGGTTTAATTGTATTTATCTAATTCAATTAATGACCTGCAGTAATAGCTCGAAAAAACATAAAATTTTAGGTCATTTGCTTATGAGGTCGTTATTAGGGCATAGTTGTAAATTTATGTAGGGCATAGTTGTAGAATTCATTTTGTAATTTATTTAATTTAATTAAAAAAAATTTTCTTACAAAGGTGTTGTTTTTTACGAAAATAAAAAAATGAATTTTCCGCGAAAACAAGATGAGATGGCGGTAAACTGAGTTCATATTCGTAATCAGCGCATCAAAATACACTAGAATCAGTCATTGAATCTCAAAGGGGAAAATAAAAGTTAAAATATGCAGACCTGTGTAATCATAGCAATATTAGTAACGACGAAAGCGCCCATGGTCTAGAATGGATTTTCTCTTTTTCACCACGATACAAATAAGTAGTGGTGATGATAACGATATCAACAACGATTATCCTGATTCAATTTTGATAACTATTATATACCAGAATTGAATACCAGTTATTTCTATTATATATAATATTAATGGCATATAATAACAATAATTGTTAAATTGCTATTCAATTTAATTTTCATTTCCTATTAATGGAAAAATTAAATAACAAAAATAATCATTGATTGTGATTAATGCATGCTTTTTAATAATTATTATTACACTATGATTCTTCGATAGATTTATTTCGGTTATTTATTTTCTGAGATATGCATTTAAAGAATATTAACTTTTGAATTTATTGTTGCTGTGTATACATTCATTTTTGTCATCATTAAATCATTGTTATTATAATAATTATAAATAATAATAATAATAACAATGATGTATTATATATATGATATTAATCATTACAATAATATATTATTATCATTATATTATTCATTCTTATATTACATTGGCTTTTGAAAAACGACAGAATAGTAAGCGCAACAGCAACTGTCGCCGCTCATACGATACTCATCGCGACACCGCAGTACACAAGATTCATAGATTTAGTTGCGTAAAATGTAGATATACATTGTATTATCGGATTTCGTGAATTCTTTTGATACATTGCGCACTGCGCGTTTTCACGCTCGTAAGTTGTAATAGTGTTAATGTCTCCGAAGGCATACAATTAACCGTAGAATGGTACTCTTTCTTTTTAGCCTATTATGGTAACCTGAAGTGATAAACCACCTCAATTTTGAAAAATTCATATCTGCGATAAAATTTTCCGCTAAAAATAGGAAAAATAGTGAGAAATGAGGAAAAAGTGTAAAAATTCGTAAAAACGATTTTTTTTTCTGGGATGGTTTTTAACCCCGGGTTATACCGTTCTAGGGTTAATACAGGTTATATCATACTGTTAACCCTCAACTTGTGAACGTGGGTCGTTTTCGCCTGGCTCAAAATTTCATTCCAAAGTTTCTCGAACGTATAATTATTTAATGATAATTGGATAATTAATGATCATTAATCAATAATTAATTTTATGTTACAACTATTTTCTACATGAATATAAGATTTCTTTCTGTAAGGAGCAACCTTTTGTCTTCTGGAAACTGCTATTGGAAAAATATTCCCACAATTTTTACCTATGCTTTATAAAAGAAAAAAAAATAAAGTTTTTTCGCAAGTTGCTCAATATTTTATGTAAAAAAAAATATTGAAGATAAGATAAATAAAAAACAACTATTTCCCCTTGAAAAGTATATTTTAAAGATAAACCATGAATTTATGAAAATGTTTTCATGAATAATTGTGGGTGTGGTAGCGCAAAGACAAAAACAATCCGGGTTCACGGGATTAAGGTGGCTCAAATACCATCACGGGTTGAGGATTAAGACAAGAATATTTACTCATTGTGATGCTACGATGGTCCGGTATCGTTTTTATTGGAATCGCCCTGCACTCTCAGAGGTAGAGCCAGGTTACTATGAAACGTAACGATCCTATTTGATCGTAGTTCTCGTCCGAGTCCAGACCGTAAAGGTGTCCTCGTGACACATGGTTAAATATGGGGACGCTCGGGTGTTGAATGTTTGATCGGATCTGAACAAGGGTCGCTCATTTGCACTAAATTCTACACCTCGCAGTTTACGGGGTGTTGCATGATTGCATCGTTGCAACGCGAGAAAAATTCATTTTTTTTCAATTTAAAAAATATATTCTTATATTTGAGAATTTCAGTTTTTTCATTTTTATCTGTTATCATTATTTCGTACTTTCTAAAATATTTTCATATTTAATTATTTTTTATTATATATTGTACATTTATTTATTATTTTATTTATTTATTTATTTATTATTCCGAGATTTTTGTATTTTTACAATTTCATTTTATATTTGTTTTTATATTGAACTGTTATAATTAGAAGAAAGAGCCTGCGAGACTAAGTATCAAGTCAAAGCGATCTCTAACGAAAAATAAACGAATGAACTCTGCAATTGCAGAAAAGTCTCGATTCATCGGACACTTTTTTTTAAATCTCTTAACAGGCGGAAATGCCAAGCTGTAGGAAACAAAATCGATTTGTTTTAAATTCAAAAGAGGAACATTAATCATTGATATCAGTTATGAACGAAGGTATCGAAAAATATTGTCGCAAATTGATCCATTTTCGATATCATCGCGATTTTTTTTTCACACGGTGAAGTTAAATAAATAAAATTAAATAATATTTTTTTTTATTAAGTACTAAATTTGTGCGACGAAAAACATAGATTTTTACAAAGTGTCAAACCCAAACGGAAAACGAATATCGAAGGTATCGGAACGTTCCTTTTTTTTCGAGATTAAAATGCGGATGTACTTTTTGTTATTGTTATACTCAAACGTGTATAAATTCTCTCTTATCGACAATGTGGACCCATTTTTTGTTTTCAGGCGCGCGACAAGGTGACCGCGGCCCGAACGTCAACCGGAGTCGATAGTGCTAGGCAAAGTCAACCGGCCACGGCTACTGCACCCAGCACTAAACCTCCGTGAGTTGTTTATCTCTCTATTCCTGAGCGAACAATACCGCTTTGTATTGGTAGGGGATGGATATACATTTTTGCAAAATTTACAATATTTTTCCAATGGATTCAGGTTGTAAAAATTACGTAATATTTCCTGGGAATTATCGGCGAAGATCAGCGATTTAAAATCACGAAAAAAAACAATGAAAAATGCGAAAAATTATTAATTGGTCCAAGCTATAAATTATAGCAAAATTATGAATTTTATTTTCGTAGCTAAAACTGAATAGCGATATTTCTGGCAATATAACTATAGCTTGTTAGTGAAATTGATGTTTCATGTGGAATTGACGTTTCATTTTATGAATTGAGTTTAGTATATTTAGGAATATTTAGTAACTGATGTTTTATGTAAAATTAATGTTTCATATGTAATTAATGTTTCATATTAAATTTATATTTCACGTAAAATAGAAATTGGTAAAAAAAAGACGAAATTTTCTCCTTCAATGAGATTGACGTCTGAACGTTGCTATGAAACGAAAATGATTTATTCCGAATTTCTCCATTATCTTTGACAAAGATTATTACGATAACACCACCATAATATTTTGAGTCTCATTTAAAAATTTGAAATAAAGAAATATTTCGTAAAAACTGAATCTGAGAAAATTAAAATAAAAACGAAGAAATATTTCAACGGTGCAAACTTCATCCGATGTTCTTGACCAAATGATACATTTATTTTGTGAGTAGCTATAAAATTCATCTGTGAAATTCGGCAATCATTTTTTCAGATACAAGATCCGTTGATAATATTTTCTTCTAAATAATAATAATGATCGTGCTCATACGATAAAGTGATTCAATGATGAAATATCTTTTCATGATCCACCAATATGTTTTTTAGTCACCACGATAGTCCAATCCCTTAAAAACTCGTCTTTTTATTCGCTATTTGAAACAAACCTTTTAAAACGCCCCGTAGGACTCTTTCGTCTTTTTAAAATGTTGTATCCAATTAACGTGTTAGCGATTACACAGTAATCCGCTCCGCTGTCGAGGAATTCAATAAAACCGACAAACAACGACTTCGAAACCGGACGAATTTAGATCCACAAATAAAGTAGTTTTCAGGCTTATCGACTGTTGGAAACTTTCTTACCGACCGTTGAGTATTTACCGACGGTTCGCCGGTAAAACGAAGAGCCCCAAGCTTACGCTCCCGTTTCAAAGATGGCGCATGTTACTTCGCGATTTTGCGTTCTTTCTTTATTTCACCATAGGAGAGCCTGTATTTACCGTGAATTTCGTAATTTCGTAATTTCAAAAGATTAGACGTAGATAGATTAGCATGAATGTACGAATAATAATGGAACGAGAATCACAATGATGGCTCATAGGTGAAAAACTTTCATCATTTATCAATTGGGGATATAGCTCAGTGGTAGAGCATTCGACTGCAGATCGAGAGGTCCCCGGTTCAAACCCGGGTGTCCCCTAACATTATTTTTTTTCTCTATCAATCCTCAGCCTATCTTGACGACCAAATTACGAAACTCGAAGAAAAATATACGTCGAAAAAAAAAGTCGTTACGTCTGTAATGCGAAAATTCTGCCTGTTTCGTACTGAAAGTTGACGTTTCCGTATTCGCAGGCCGAAAAGAAACGGAAAACCATCGGCAACGCCGACAGCACCGAAAAAACGAGTCGAGCCAATTCTCTCGCTTTTCGGATCTCGAAAACTCGGCAACACCAAAAATTCCATCGAGGGAATTACGAAGGTCGAGTCAAAGTCGAGCAAGCGGCGTAACGTTGCCCGGTGAGTTCCACGATTTACGACTGTCAAGCCGCGAGGCTAAAGAGTTTCTCGGCTCGCGTCCCAAGAATTCATAATAATAATAATGAAGCAACAATATACCATAAAAATTTGTATACTGTAATATAATAACCCACAATTATTTCCGCGAAAATTCAGCATAATTTACCGAGGAAATACAACAGTTATTAATTCATGAAATCAATGCATTTAACAAAAACAAAATTTAGGAAATACGTGCAGATCGATCTTTGGAATGGAAATTGTAATAATTTGCGATTAGTTACAAACTATGCAAAAAGCGAAGAATGTCAACATAACTGTCGCGATAACATCTGTTTCTCAAAAGATATAGGCTACCGGATGTTTCAAGCAGATATTATCGATTGAAACGATTAATTTTTGACTTTGCTGGTCGAGACGCAACCACTACGCACATGTACACTCATATTAAACAAACGACGTTCGTAATATTTTCGGGGACAGCTTTACGAAATGGGGGTTGATAAGACCACTTATAAGTTAAAATGAATGCTACTGTAGAACTCCCTTTTTTATAATAATCGTTGAACACGTTTATAACCTCGAATATTCTCGAATAATTATTATCTTGTGATGAATATTACTCTGTTTAAGTGTATCGTATTTTTCTATTTTCAGACTAAAAAAATTATAGATATACTATTGATTAATCAATCCGCCAATGCTAACTTAAATATAATAAAAATCGACGATTTTTGCAGCATGAATTCGTCCCCTTCAATTTGAATTGGTCAAAGCGACGAATGATTTTTTTTTTTTATATTAGAAGAGTTGTCCGGTCCGACAAGGAGCGCATGGACAGCGAGGAAAGTCGTTGCACGGGTGACAAGCTTTGCAAGACAAGATTCTTAATTTTGCACTTGCGATCGGTATCATGAGCCGTTGGTGGTCGAGTGTGTTAAATTCTACAAAGCGTACGTGTAATGTGTGCGGTGTGTGCATTGGTTGATCGGTCTGTGACTACACATACATTTTGAGTCCGGGTGAACGACCTCCCGTCTCGCAGACGAAGCGAGCACACCCGGCAATCCTTCTCCTCTACTCTTTTCTTACCGTCTCTCCTTCTCGTGCTCTCTTTCGCTCTTCCCCGTTTTATATCTGGTCGGATCCCAAGTCGCGGGGAGAAAGAGAGAAGCTCGAATCCGTTGCCGGACAAGCGAGGATCATTGAAACCCGCGAGGCAAATCCTCTTGCCCCCTTCGTCGATACAGTTTTCTCTCGGCACGTCCATCGAGAGTGTATCGAGAGACAAAGAGCGCCCTACATGATCGGTAAGCCCGTGGGGGGCTGGGTAGGAATCACGAACTTCGATTGACCAGAAAGCTCAAAATTCCGAAACTACTAATTTTCTGGTCATTCCAGCAAAAGCACGAAATTTGTTTGGGTTTGTTTGGGTTCGTTAGTTTGATTTAAAACTCTTGGTTTTAAACAAATCCAAACAAACACAAAAATTTACAAAATTTGTAGTTTCGGAATATTCAAATTCGGAATTTTGAGCCTTCTGGTCATTCGAAGTTCGGGTTTCCTTCGTGAGTTCGATTTAAAACACTTGGTTTTAAACAAACCCAAACAAACACAAAAATTTACAAAATTTGTAGTTTCGGAATATTCAAATTCGGAATTTTGAGCCTTTTGGTCATTCGAAGTTTGGGTTTCCTACCTCACCCCGCTCGTGGACACTGGACGCCGGTACCGGAATACCCAAATCCGTCATTTGACCACGGAAATTCGGTTGGGACTGCGATGGGGTAGTCAAGTTGTCCGGTTGATATATGATTTTTTTTCTTCAATTTTTCTTCTATTCTTCAAAAAATTTATCCCTTTTTTGGATTCCAGTTCCGTTATCTCATCATTTCTTCTTTCGAATCCGATTTGAATTTTTGTATATTTTGATCTTCATTTTCGAATTTTTATTCGATCGAAGGAAAAATTGCCTCTTTTTTTTCAATTTTTATTTAATTTGAGGAAAAATGCACCTCTTTTGTTCGTGTTCAATTTTGACATAGTGACAATTGAAGGGTTCAAAGATGATCTTTTCGCTACTCGGTTGATGCGAAAAAAATAGTTTTTAAAAATTTATTGATAGTCATAGACTAATACCTGATTATACTTTTTGAAATCTCGTTTTAATCATAATAAAAAAAAAGAAATCGTTTTTCGATCTTTCGAGGCAAAACGTCATAATTGTTATTAAGTAACTAGTATATTTAATATCATACGAATCCATTTATCAAATGTCGAGAAACCGTTTACACCGTTAACGATCCGACCTGACATTCTTTCCCTCGAATTTAATTATTTTGGGCTCATTCAATGAAACGAAAAAAAAAAACCAAGAAATGAATTATGTGAAACTCATGCTTGGTTTTCGCGATGGTCGTATACGCGAGATAGAGAGACTGCAAACGCTATTTTATTTTACGACTATTCATTCGGACCGACGATTAAAAAAATGTACATAGGACGAAAGCAGCGATGAGGTCATTGAGAGAGAGAGAGAGAGGAAAAAGAGCCAAGTCGTAAATATCGTTATTGTATGGCTCGTTATCTCTTGTACTCGTAGACGATGAATTTTCGTCAATCATATCTTAATGACGCCACAGTTGGGCAATCATGCCCCATCTAAGCGAAATATTCCAACGATGGTCTTCAGCGAATAAAACTTTCTATACCCTTCGCCCTATTCTGATAACATTTCGTATTGACTGCCATGAAAGAACTGGACGCTTTTTATCGCACGCAAACACACAAAAACGTGCGTATGTGTGCCTAGATGAAAATATATAACGTGTCCGGTTGCCAACTCCGATTGCCACGGGTATGTACGCAAGTATCGTCGTCCCAAAGATCGTGCAATAACTCAAAGAGCTGTTCCGCATTTATCGATCGAAATGACACCGAGTGTTCTCTTTCGTGAGTTTTGCTTCGAGTTGCAAAATCCCAGTTGGTTTTCAACTCGAAAACGAAACCGACGACTCGACGAAAAGTATCTCCAGTCAATTTATCGGATGTGAAGTCTGTCTGACAGAAACGTGTACGGCTACGTTTCGTTCTGGAAATTGATAGAGGATAGAATCGAACGCGAGCATCTAGAGGGGCACTTCACTCAAGATGATCTGGCGTAACTCGAATTGTCTGGTTCAGTGAGACGTGGATGACTCGATAAAGATGAACGTGTTCTATTCAGATTTCCAGATTGTGATACGCGATTGTCAATAGTCAACGATTATCACATATTATTAAATTCTACCATCTGGGAATAACGTCTTGATCAAAACTTCCATCATACAACCCTATAAGACATCAAATATTTTATTTTCATTAAATCGTTGAAAAAAGCAGACACAAAAGTTCGTGAATATTTCTGTGGGATAGTTTCTTCGATTCGGGTGTACTTCCGAAAAGCGCATATCGCCGATCGATCTGAAATTTGGTATGATAACGTATTTTGACCTCCTTATCACAAATATCGCAACGAAAATTGTTTGGGTTTTGAGTTGTTGAAAACGTGGGAGTGACGCCCCACAGTTCCTAATCTCCGCTGTACACATACACATAACTTTTCTGGGGAAAGCTAAAACAGTCTAAATCGGTTAGGAAAGTGCGATTATGCATGGCGAACGAACAGACTTTCTCCTTCGTTTTTTCATACTCAAAATGACGTTTGCCCCAATTTTCGTTGCGATATTCGTAAAAAGGAGGTTCAAAATACGTTATCATACCAAATTTCAGATCAATCGGTGGTATGCGCTTTTCGGAAGTTTATCCTTTGATTCTAACGATTATTTCAGTACTCGAAAAACCAATTATCGAACTGTCAAATTGAAGGTCGAATGTTCGAATTCAATGTTGCGTAAAACAATCGCGAGAACTTTTCGAATTTGGAAAATTCGGAAATAGATTTTTCAAATATACTTCGAGAATATATCGTTGAGGATACAGTTGGCGAGATGTTCTGTGTTTGTGTATCTTACGCGTTCGTGGTACGCGACCTAGCCACGAAAGCGAGAGGTACGCTCTCCATTGTTAGTATACACATCACTGACTCCGATCAAATAATTTATGCGGGTTATGTGTGGTCGTGACGAGCGTGACAATGAATATATCTCTCTGGCAAAGAGCCACGACGCTCTCTTTGTCAACATTTAACGTAAGCATTGGCCTGTCTCGTAGTCTATTGGCCCTTTTTTTTTTTATTACGAATTAAGAGTATATCATTTTTTACCATTTGAGGTGTTCCACGAGATTGTTAACGGTGTGAACGTTAAATTTACGTTATTCGACAAAGTGGACTATATTTCTATAGTGGACTATACGAAAATACCTTCTTTGACGTCATATCGAATTAACCCACGTAGAGACGTCAAATCCAATACCCCCGATACTAACTAAAGGAGTGACCTAAAAATGTGCGATGTTTTAAGGTTAAAGTGAGTTTACCATTCCGAAGGATGAAAAATGCACGAAATTCAGGATTACTTTTCTCCCATAAAATAAATACGTTTAAAAATAGGTTTCAACGTATCTTCTACCATCGATGAAAAAACAATTCCAATTTCTTATATTTTAAAAATCTAACATCGCGGCTCTAGGTCCGATCAAATCAAGAGATGCACAGCGTGCTTTGGTCTGGACGCCCCACAGCCTTGCTAGTTCATTTGAATGAAAAAACTGGTTGACAATAATTAACCTAAACTAAATTTGAAAGGTTTTATCGTTTTTCGTTTTTTGAAAAAGTCTTGCATAAGAAAATGGCATCCGTTTGAAAAAAAACCCTAGGTAATCTTTTTGTTCGTTTTTTGCTTTATTTTTTATTCTAAATAAAAAATATGGCTTTATTTTTTATTATTTTTTATATAAATTTTAATATTTTACAAAAGTTTTAATATCTTATATAATTTATATTTGATGTATTTTTATTTTATATTATTTTATTGCTTTATTTTTCTTCTATATAATTTCTTCACAAAATTAGCTTCTTGCCAGTGTCGCAAATTTCCTTTCGGTCGATCGGGTATTCGTGCGAATCGTTTCATCCGTTGAAGCTGTAGAGCGTCCCACGCGCACGATGTTTCCATAAAAACGCGTTTGAAGTTCGATTTATTCGTTTTCCAGTCACGAGTAGGGTAACCTTGCTTTAGCCAACACTTTCGATTAATCGAAAACACATCGTCTATATCACGAACCAGCCATTTTTTCGAACTTCCGCGTTATGTTGTTTTACTTATCCAGTGCTCCACGAAGAAACATTCCAACGCAGTCCCCGAGCGTGTTTCCTTTCTACGCGAATGGTCATCAGCGGAGCGCCAAAGTTGTATATACGCGGTATGCGCGCGCAACGTTAGGGGAATATTTAGCGTGTTGGGCGAGAAGAGAAGAAAGACGAGGAGCCGAATGAGCCTCGTATCTGGACACGCGAGAGTTGCCTAGCGCTTATTTGCATCAAACTGCACGAATCATATTTCACCAAGGCAAACTCTCGCTGGCATACACGCGCGCTGGTCCTCCCACTTGTTCTATCTTACGCACGGGTCGCTGCGAGCGTCTCACTAGTCCCACGCTCCTGCGGCACGCATATTCGTCACGTTAAACTTCTACATCGCGTCTTACCAGCGTACGGGGTGAGATAGGAAATCCGAACTTCGATTGACCAGATGGATCAAAATTCCGAATTTTAATAGTCCGAAACTAAAAACTTCGTTTCGAAAAGGTTCGAAAAAAAAAAGGTTTACGATGTTTGTTTGGGTTTGATAGTTTGATTTTAAACCCTTGATTTTAAACAAAACCAAATCAACACAATTGAAGGTCGAATGTTCGAATTAAATTTTGCGGAAACAATCGCGAGAACTTTTCGAATTTGGAAAATTCGAGAATAGATTTTTTCAAATAAACTTCTACATCGCGTCTTAAGGTGCGAGCGTACGGGGTGGGATAGGAAATCCGAATTTCGATTGTCCACATGGCTCAAAATTCCAAATTTCGTAACGGTTTACGATATTTGTTTGAGTTTGTTTGGGTTCGTTAGTTTGATTTTAAACCCTTGATTTTAAACAAACCCAAATATTTACAAAATTTGTAGTTTCGGTAAATTCAAATTCGGAATTTCGAGCCTTCTGGTCAATCGAAGTTCGGTTTTCCTACTCCACCCCGAGCGTACGTGGGTCGAACCGTTCACAAGAAGGGAAGATCGTGTACGGCAAAACTCGGAAACTATTAAGGAGAAGTCATTGAAAAAACGTATATACAAGCTAAATGATAAAAACCGTGATGTTTTGTTATCAATAAATGGTCCAGTCATTTCTACTGTTAACAATCGAGCGTAGCATCTCCGAGGTATACTTTCCAATAATTTCATGGCTCAATATGAAAACAACCGGATCGACAAGGATTTCTTTACGACTTTCTATACGAAAGCATCTTTGTGGTAGGCTCCTGCGAACTGCTCGCTTTCGAAACTACCGTCTCACGGTTTCCTAGAAGAAGTGCAGTCGTACACGCTTTTGTCAGACAGATTGCATTTGTTTGTCTCGAGTTCGTCGATTAGTGCAGGGCTTCTCCCATATCCATTCCAGCACACGCTGGAGACGCTTCGCAACTGCGAAATCAGCCTGAGTACACGATACGCAAAAGCATGCGAGCGAACTTTTTCCACGTGCTGCGTTATCGCTACGCTGCTACTTCGGTCCGCGAATATTTCGCTGATGACGACAGCACTATTTTTTTGTACTGCATCCGGTGCAGATCGTGTGGCGTTGCAATGATTTTCGTTCGCTAATTTTGCACGCACGAATGCACGCCGAATCATAATTTAAAAGATCTCTATATACTATCGCGATTTTTAATAATTTTTTATAAATTATTTTCTACTGTGCATATTTATTGGTTTCAATGAAAAAATCGTATAAAACACAGAGTACCTGTGTTAGAGAACCCATAGCATTTGGTTGAAACAATACACTCGGATTTCCAGTGGAACGATTTTATAAACAATTTTTACAATATTTATTAACTATTTGCATATGTTATTTTATTATTTAGTAGATATTCGAATACTCCTTTTATTACCTTTTCATCATTTTGGCATATTAGATATTAGGATTAGGTACGCGTGTTTAATATTAAACAAAAGTGTATAATTTCTCTTCTGCGACAAACATAAATTGATAATACTAACCCTTTGTAAACTGATCCGTTGGCAGTGCGGGCTAAGGCGCGGCCAGCGGATCGGGAGGTCCCGGGTTCAAATCCCGGTAGCGGTCGAGATTTTTCTTCGAA
>JAPYZJ010003391.1:0-16556 GCA_030522765.1 Ophioninae sp. B BG-2022a | reverse complement strand
AAGAACAACGGAATCATACAAAAAACAAAAAGAGAAGAAAAAAAAAAAAAAAAAGAAAAAAAAAAAAAAATAAAATAATTTAAAAAAAAAAAACTGAGATAAATAAAGATTAAAAAAAGGCAAAGATTATTTTCAAAGTACGAAGATTACGAGAGAAGACTAGAGAAAATTCTACATAGAGGCTACAGGCTAAGGTAGTAAGCTGTAGGCTGCGTCCCAATTCGCGACCCATAACCCCTCCTTCACTCTCTCCCTTTTCATCGAGCTTCATCCTCGAAACATTTCTGGATTTATTCCACCGCCCCCCTTAACCGCAGCTTTCGTCGTTCGAGTTTATCGAACGAGGAATTACCTTTCTTTTTTTTTTCATACTTTTTTATTTCATCTGACTCGTCAGAAGTCACGTAACACCGACGTGTTTATTGATAAGAGCGATCGATAAATCTTATCAATGACGCATTATTGATGAAGAAACAGGGATTTTGTTCTGCATTTCCCAACTTCTCGTAAAGTATTACGAAACTTCGAGAAGTCGACAGAAGCATTAAAAAAAAGATTTTTGAAGTACAAAAAAAAATGTAAATATTCACGTTTGCCAGAAATGTCGGAGAACCTCAAGTTCATCGGGAGAGAAGTTAGTGTGTTTTCTCTTTCTGTTTTTCGAGTTGACGATCGAAATCAATCGCAGATTAGTGTTTTTCTCACAGTGAGTCTAGAAAAACAGTGGGTTTCGATTAGAATTGTTTTTCGTCATTGACGCTCAATTTTTTCACGCTTCATACGAGATGGCCTTACGAAATGGATTTTTTTTAAAGATTTTATTTTTTTTTTCACGAAATCTTTTTAATAATTCGTAATCACGGATTTCATGGTGTTTGGGTTTGGGTTGCAACGAATCTAGGTATGTTTGTGTATATATATATATATATATATATATATATATATATATTATAAGGTGTAGTAAAAAGAAATCCATGATTTTTCGAATAAATGGTTTATGTAATCTGTGTCCAGAAAATAATGGATTTTTTTTTACTACACCTCGTGTATATATGTATTTTAATATGTGTGTAGATATTCATACGAATTTATGTATGTATGTATATATTGGGGTGTACTTTAAAAAAAAAAACGTCGTTTGTTTTCGGCCCATCCCAGCACGCGATATAATCTTCCACACGTGAACGCAGACACACGTTTTCCTTCTCTCATATATACCCGTTCTCTTGCGTACGAGACACGTTTCGCGAAAAATCCGGATGTTCGATCATTTCGTACCTAGGGACTCGAAATCAGGGAGAAGCTAAAAAAAAAAGCACCCTTTTCTTGCCTCGACCTAGCCCTGTCGCGCGGAGTCGCGTATTGGCACTAATTCGCTAGGAGAGAAATAGAAGGATCTCAGAAACCAAAAAAACCAACCAAAAAAAATTAAAGAAATAAACGAAAAAAAAATGGCAAAAACTGGGAAAGTTTCGAAGCGACGAGGATTCGCGGGGAAACGAAAAATAGCTAAAAAAAAAACAGAAGAAGAAAATCGGACTATCGACGCGTCGAAAAGACTGCGAAAATCAACCGAAGAGGGTTGGCGGTTTGGGTTTGTTTGGGTTAGAGCAATCGGAGAATACAACAGAGTTAAAAGTGACCAGTGATAGGACACGGTCGTGTGCGTGTTAGGTGATACAGGCGACGAACACAGGAAGTTCTTTTTTCTCTTTCTTGTTTTTTACGGGAGCACGAAAAAAACAAAAAAAAAAAAAAGGAAAAAAAAATATGAATTGAAAATTGAAAAAGAAAAGGAAAAAACCATAGAGAGAAGGAACGCTAATGCGTACCTTTACCGCGTGCACCACCGCGCCCACCATTGTAGCCACCATCGTAACTACCACCGCCATAGCCGTAGCCGTCTGCGTATCATGGAACACACGGTACAACAAGTCAATGGCGATCATTATCGACGCTCGAAACAATCGTCGTTCGTAGTTCCATTTTTGTGCTTTTTTTTTCTTCTTTTTCGATTTTTGGTTTTTTTTTTTTGGTGATTTTTTGTTTTGTTTTGTTCTTTTAACGAGTAATAGTGTGTCGTGAACACGTTTTTTGAATTCGTGAAATTGTACGTTTGAAGTTTAAGACCAAACCCAAAGGGTTATGCGCACGTGACAATGTCAGATAAAATATCTTTTTTTTTTTGTTTCTTTTCTGAACTAAGCTCTCTTGCCGCTACTTCCGGTCTAATTTTGGCGATTTTTGTTTTTTTCTTTGAATTTGTTTTTTTTTTTAATGAAATTTTACTAATTTGTTTCGGGAAATTGCAGATGATAAAAGCGCGAGAACTCCGCCGACTGAATTTTCGCGAGACGAACTTTCCCGGATTTTCTTTTTCTCTCTTTCTTTCCGGTGCAAAGAAACTTCATTCTCCCCGTAGATATTTTTAGGTTTTCTGGCGTTTATGGGTTTTTTTTCTTCGATTTTTTGAATTTTTGTCTTTTTGCATGGGTCAAGAGAAGATACGATGATGTTTGTTTAGATTTCTTTTTTTTCGAAGTTTCATACGGTTTTTTCGTTATACGAGGGTACTCTGAAAACTACAGGCTAAAAAAGATATGACAACTCGGATTTGGTCGCGAGAGAGAGAGAGAGAGAGAGAATGGACATCGTGAATTGGGGGTTCGGTTGGAAACCCGAATTTCGTATAACCAGAAGGCTCAAAATCCTGAATTTGAATATTCCGAAACTACAAATTTTGTAAATTTCGTAAAGGTTTACGAAATTTGTTTGGGTTTGTTTGAGATCGTTGGTATGATTTCAAAGCCTTGATTTTAAACAAACCCAAACAAATCCAAAAATTGACGAAATTTGTAGTTTCGGTGTATTCAAATTCGGAATTTTGAGCCGTCTGGTCATTCGAAATTCGGGTTTCCTACCAGACCCCATGAATTGCGAAAGAAATAATGAATCGGGCCTGAAAATATTCAGGTTCGAACTTTTTTTTTAGTTCGAAACGTGCTTTGACAAAAAAATAAAAACCATAGTGAAAGACGAAAACAAAAAGTACATCGAAGAAACGAAAGGAGAAAAATGATGCCCGGATCGTCTCGTGGATCATCATCGAGCTTCCGGTACTTTCCAAAAGAACAATTAAACACCGAAAAGAGAATCCATGCAATATGATGACGAGAAACGACGAAAATAAAAAGACAATGTGACATTGACACGAACTACGAGGATTGGGGAGATGTGTCCTCGTTATTCCGGGAGAAAGAGAGAGAGAAAAAGAGAAAGAGTTAAATCCGTGTACCAACAATAAACTTTTGTTACACAGCGTCCTAGAGGCGAGTAAATCAAAGAAAAAATCGATTTTTCAGATTACTCTTTCTTTCGATCATTTTATGATCGACAGTTTTCTTTTTTTCGAATTTCGAAAACGATTCGAGAAAATTAAGAAAAAAAGCCCTAGAATCCTAGTTGGCCTAAACACACTAGTTTTTTCAGTTTCCGAAAGCAGCAAAGGAAACGAAAGTAAAAACAAAGAAGAAGAAGAAGAAGAAGATTAAAATCATGGATTAGTGACACGAAACTGTTTTTTTTTCTTCTTTTTTTTTTTTAATAAACCCATGCATAAAATGGGAGACGTGAGTTGGATGTTTGAAAGCGGGATCAGAGGGTACAATACACCATTTTCATACACCTCCGTTTGTGCTGTACACTTCTTTAATGTTCTCCACACACATCGTATCTTTTGTAGTTTTTTTTTTTCGATCTTTTTTTCCTCTTCATCCTCCATATATAACGTTACAGTGACCGAGTGTTTTTTTTTTTTTTCGAAGTCAGCGAATCCGCAGAATTTACCAAAGTTCCGAAATTCCCGGACAATTAAAGAAAAAGCAAAGAGAGTCGAATTAAACGAAATATTAAATGCGAAAGAATGAAATTTAAATTTTTCCCCGAAGGAAAAAAGAAACACGTTCCACCGATTCACTGACGTCAATATCAGTGAACGTGTGAATTATCGTTAATCGTCGAATCGTATTTTTTGTTTGTTTTTTTTTTTTTTCATTAATTTTGAAATTTTTTTGTGAATTCTGATTTGTTTCCGTTTTTTGAGTGGTTTTAGTGAAAAACTCTGGATTCGAACGATGAAATTTTTTTTTTTTTTTCGTTCGTTGTTGTCTCTATTCACACTTTCACTGTTACACATTATATTCTCTTCGCCTCTCTCCTCTTGGTGTAACTTCTACACGATGTATATATATATATTTATATATTTTTTTTTTCGTTAATTTTTGCTCGTTCTCTTTTTTCGTTCGTTCGTTTAAATATATATATATATATATATGTATGTGTATATGTATATACATATTTATGTTAATTAAATACTTGAAACATTAGTGATTATAAATAATTTAGGTCAACGAGAGTTAGGTCGGTTTGTTTGGTCACGTAAAAAGGGCGAGAAAAGAGAAAAGCTTTTTTTTTAAGCCGCGAAAGGTTACGAGTTCTTTTTTTTTTTTCATTTTCTTTTTTTTTCAGCTCGTTCGATTTCTTACGATCATTTTTAAAATACTGTTTTCGCGTTTCAGCTTTTCGAGAGTTTTATAAAATTGCAAACGAAAATTCGCAATTTGGGACTCTCAAATGGAAATGGAAAATTTCGCGGTGAGGAACGATGACGCGGCGATTTTGAGTTTCGACGATAGTCTCTCGCGTCGTTAAAAGGAGGAATATGATAGATATATATTCTGAGTTTACAAGCGCGAAAAGAGGTTACGAAGCGCGAAAAAGGAAGCTCGCGTTCGGGACGCAGTTTCGGAAGCTGATCCTTTAACAGGGATTACACGTTCGCAAATAAAAGTTTTTCATCAGTCGAATTTCGAACGGTAAAACGAAATCGTATTCGTTTCCCTCTCAGTTCTATCGTTTCATCCAATTTTAGATTTTCTCGCTTTCGCAAAGGATATTGACGACGAAAGATTGGGATTCTTATTTCGGGGAGGCGATTTTTTGGGGCCGAGTGAAATATCGAATTTGAGATCGTCGTTTCTCTAACTGAAATATTCGAAAACAATTGACACCGGGAAATTTTCTCATCGACTTTTCGCGATTTCGCGTTTTCGTGAAAACGCGATAAAATCTTGTGGGAAAATCAGCTTTTGGATCTCCGTCGTGATTTTCAATTATCGTCGATTCGTTAAAACCGAAATTGACGATCGAAAAATCGCAGGGAACCCAAACTGCCAAAATATTGTTTTTCCGAGGGCGAACCCAAACGTTCGAAACGAGTCTTTAGACGCGGGTTAAAAAACAATAAAGATGGGGGGGGGGGGAGATTCGAAGATAATTGTCGCGTATTTTTCGAACGTTTGTTCGGGGACGAAAACGGCCTAGTAATATTCAATAAAATTACCGTATCCGGTGTAGTCGCCGTAGCCGCCATAGCCCCCGTACCCACCACCGTAGTAATCGTAACCGCCGCCGTAACCACCTCCGTAACCGTCGTAACCGCCGCCGTAGCCACCCTGGCCGTAACCGCCGCCGTAACCGCCCTGTCCCCAACCACCTTGACCTCCGAAACCTCGACCGCGTCCTCCTCGGCCACCTCGTCCGCCTCGCGCACCAGCTCCACCTCGCATACCGCCCATACCGTCTGGTTTCGGCGTTGCTTTCTTTACGTCGACCTGTTGAATCGTTTTATATAAGATTATTGATATTTTATAAGATTATTAATTAATAATTAATATTTATAAATATTTATTAGTATAATTAATTATACTAATATTTATTTAGTTTTTAGTATAATTTATAGTTATTTTATAAGATTGTTAATTAATAAGAATTTAATCGGAATTAAAAAGTAGTTAAAAATTGTAAAGTTAAAAAAAAAATCGAAGACAAATTTTAAACTACTTTTTAATTCCGATTAAATTCTTATGAATGAATAATCTTATAAAATTGAATTCTTGCTATTCGAGGAATAAATGTTTGGGTTCGTTTGGGTTCGTTTGGGTTAATTGTGCAAATTCGCGAAGAGGCCAGTTTTGTGTTAGTATGTATTAGAGCGTTTAAAAAAGAAGTTGCTGTTATGGAGAAGAGAAGTTTTTAAATATCTTTTTTTTTTATCGATTTTTGTATAATTTTGGGAAAAATGTGTTTTTGTATTTTATAAAAAATCAATTTTTCTGTAAAAAATATTTTCGCAAAGGAATGTATCTTTATATAATTTTCAGAAAAACATTTTTGAATTTTATGCAAAAACCATTTCGGAAAAAATGTATATTTATATATATAAAAAAAAACCATGTTCACCATAAAAAGAAACATTTCTGATATCACTGAATTCCAAAATCCAGTTTTTCGAACGCAAAATGGCGTAGGGAGAATTCGAGAGCGTCAATTTTGGATGAAAATAAATTCGATAACAAAGTCCATCTTTTTTTTTTTGACAAACTTGCCTCTTTTCCATTGATCGTCTGTTTTGGCGTTTTGAGCAGTTCATTGACGACCTGCTCGGACTCGAAGGTGATGAAGCAGAAACCCTTTCTCTGGTTCTTTGTCTTGTCAAATGGCATTTCCATGTCGACGATCTGTGAACACGAAGAGTGTAAAAAAAAAAAACACGTTCATCAGTTTGTTCTTTCGAGTTTTCTATCAGGTTCGTTCTCTCGTTCCAAAAGTTTGTAAACTTACAGAACCGAATTGGGAGAAGAACGTTTTGATGTCATCGTCGGAAAGCTCTGTCGATAATCCGCCAACGAAGATTTTTCCGTGACGTGCTTTTGCCTTTTTGGGGTCGACTTTTTTGTTGTTTATCGTGTGGTCTGGTGCTGCCATGATCTGCGAAAATGATCATTGATTAAAACTCGAGAATATAGACAATTTGAAAAATAATTCGAAAAGGGAATTGGCAAAGGCCTTCAGAAACCAATAATCTTCGTCACAACCATTCAGTAGCAGAACTGACTATAGTCAATCATCATTTAAAGCTGAATTCGTAAATAGACGTAATAATGTTTGAAAAGCAATTTTTTTTATTATTCACCTTGTCTAACGATTCGGCCTTGGCAAAAACGATGAATGCGAAACCTCGTGATCGTCCAGTGTTTGGGTCTGTCTTGACATTGATACTCTCGATGTCACCGTAAGCGCCAAAGTGATCCCTCAGTTCCTCTGTAACAAAATTGACGTTTCGTTTGTATCAATTTTGCGAGAACTCGAGTTTTCAAATTTTGTTTTTTTCAATTTGAATTGTCAGTTATTCAAAAGTGTTCGTCTCATGCAACAGTGCCATTCTGTTGTCTGAAGGTGTCCTAAGATAAGATCATCATTTGCTCGTGATTCTACTATTTTTTTTCTTCAAAGAATTTTTTATTTTTTAAACTTGAAAAATTGGAGAAAAACAATGAAATTTAAATTCGTTCGAAACGACGAATATTATTTATTTAATTTATATATTTATATTACTTTTTTTTTGGTAAAAATCGTTATGTAAATTTGGAAATTAGACACAGTTGAAAAATCATTTTAATTAGACAGAATTGAAAAATTTCGAGTTTGGAATTTTAGATTTCGAATTGGAAATTAAACATTCGAGAAACATTATTTTTATTCGAAAATTTTGTTGAAAAGTTTCGAGTTTGGAATTTGAGTTTTCGCATTGGAAAGAAATAATTGAACAAATATTTTTATTAAAAAAATTCGTGTTTAAAATTCGAGATTTTGAATTTGAAAAAATCAAATTATAATGTTTAATTGAACAAAACGTTTTGTACTCACTGTCTGTGGTTTCCCAGCTGAGCCCGCCGACAAACAATTTCCTGCAATTGACAGAAACAGAGAAACGTGTTTGAATTAGATGGATTTAAAAATTCTTACGAATCGAGGATTTCGTTAATTTTTCCAATATCCTTCTCTCTCTCTCTCTCTAGCTGAAGTAAAAGAGATTTTCATTTATAACTTTATATCCGATAAATTTTCGCAACGCAATTTATATTTATCGCAACAATTACGACGAACGATTGAGCAGAGAGGAAAACAATGATTCTTTTTTTTCTCGAGCGTGTAAGGTGTCGGCAATACTTTGTCAAATCTCAGCAACCATTCAATAGCATGATCTGCAATTTTAAAAAAGAAATAAAAAAAAAAAAGAAAGAAGAGAAAAGAAAAAGAAGAAACGAGAGAGCATTTGGCGAATGTTTGCGACGACAAAAATTCAAGTCAAGAAAACATCCTTCGTTAATTGTGGCACGGTTTTTTAATCGTTACTCATTTTTGTCTTTGTTTAGTTTTTTCGTTTTTTTTGTTTTGAGTTTTCGTAATTCCTAAACGAACGTTAAAAATCTCGTGCACTTAGAGCTTCAACGTTTTTCTCCTTTTTTGTTTTTCAAAAACACAATTGCCTTCCTAAATTCACTTCTTACATCGATATTTCTTCTTCTTCTTTTAAATTTTGTAGTTTTTTTTTTTTTTCGTCGTGAGGTATCGGCAAAAGTTCACGGCGGTGCGGGAGGGCAGGGGCATTTTTGGAGAATTGCGGGAACGATGCAAAACGGAAAAAGATATTAAATAAATAAAAAAGATTCCACAATTGTCGATGGTATTTTAAATCGTGTTGGTTTAAAGATAAGAAAGTAAAAGTAATAAAAATATTTGAATGTACCTATCGTTTAGAGACTCCTGGTTAGCCCCGGCCGACCTGCAAAGCAATTGAACGGTTTTATTTTACCAGATGTATTTCGATATTTTTCCGCAATTTATTGTATTTTTTTTTTTAGCCATTTCTTTGTCTTTTTTCGAGTCGACTTTTCTTTTTTTTTATCCAACTTCGAGAACATCTGAGAAACAAGGAACGCTGCCAAAGTACGTTTTTTTTTTCTGTCTTCGATACTCGACAATTAGATAGTGGAACGAAAAACTGTAAGCAATTATGCGTGTGTATATATATAAATATTCATTTGTTTGTAAAAAAAGACTAGGACTAGAGAACACCCCTGAAAAAAATCTAGAATTGCTGTTAAAAAGAAAAAACGAACGAAATTTCATGAAAAAAAAAATAAGATAAAAAAGTATTTTTCATTTTTATCGTCAACGAGGCTGCGATAGACGGTACACAAGTTGAAAAATCATCAAGATAGAGAGAGAGAGCATAATTGTATCGTACAAATTACGTATAAAGGGGTTTTCTATTTTGGCGGAGAGGGGTTGGGGGGGGGGGTGGTCACTCGGAACATTTTCGGAGACCGTTGGTAGTCCCATTATATCTTTGTGTTTCTTTTCTTTCTTTCTTTCTTTCTTTTCGTTGACGTTGACGAGAAATTTGTTTTAGCATCAAAGCGCTCTTTCGTACACGTCACTCTATCGGCGCAACTATACATCGAACAATTACAAAAAATAATCAAGTTTCATATATAAAAAATATATATATATATATATATAAAATTTATCACTAAGGAGGGAAACAAGACCTGTTGCGTGAAAACACTTGACAATAACCTCTACGAATGGAATTTTGAAGAACCGACATATCAGTAGTAGTAGCAGCAGCAGTAGTAGTAATATATATATATATAGCATTGATAAATAGTAGTAGTAGTAATAATAATAATAATAGTTACAGTAGTAATAGTAGTAGAAGTAGTGGTATCATACCGTTCCTAGAACAATCGGATGATCCTGGCAAAGAATAAAACAATTTTCCAACCGCCGAAAGAATGTTCGTTTTTTTTTTTCATTCATTTAGGAAAAAAAAGAAAATCAAAAGAATCAGAAAAGGGATCGAAGTAAGAAAAGTAAAATTGATAAAAAAAAAGAAGAGCGGCACGGAAAAACCACTGCGTAAATTTCTGAACGGAAGAGGCCATTAGCGCTCCGCCGAGTCAAAAACCAAAAAAAAAAAAAAAGGAAAACAAGCTGAGAAAAAAAAAGAACAATAAAAATAAAAGTTACGTAATATACACGTAGACCACGGTAGAGGTAAATGAAAAAAATCAAAGGGGGGCGTCGGGGATGGAAAAAAAAAGAGAACGTATTTTTTGTTTCTTTTCACAAACGTACGAAAAAAATCGCGAAACAGTTTGACACAATTCCAGTTGATATACACACACAGCTCTGCGCCTAAGGAAAACAACGGGGGGTTTTAAAACTGAGTTTCCAAGAGTAGAATAAATATGTATCTGACTGGTGAATTGCTTCCAAAGAATTGACAATAGGGTAGGTCGATCGACTGCAACTTCTATGTCGTGAAAGCTAAGGAAAATTTGTAGTTTTTTTTTTTTTGTTTTTCGATTTTCTTTTGTATCCTGGTTTGTCTTTTAATCTGCACATTACAAAAACAAATAAAGATTGTAGGACGTTGGACGCGTGACAATATTTGTAATATTAATAATAATAATCATAATAATAATAATAATAATGCCGGCAACATCGTGAATTTTTGGTTTCGATCATCCGCATGTACAATTCTACAATTATATAACAATATATAAGTATGCACAATTTTCGTGTTTCACAATGGATTCGTTATAAATTTTTTTTTTTCTCTCAGTCTCTTTCTCATTCAGTATCTTTTCTTTTCTTTTTTTTTAGCCATCGACAATTTTATCTCTACAGACTTTTTTGCGTTTCCGACAGTCTCGAGGGCGCTTTTTATAGATTCCTTTCCCTTTTTTTCCGTACTCAAAGTAGATATATATGCGAGCTGCATTTGTGCGTTTTTTTTTTTAGCGTTCTCACTTTGATTGATATATCGGTATTTGCTTTTTTTTTTTTTGGTATTTTTTTAGATCGGTTTGTCAGTTGGGTAATTTTTTTGGATCCGTAGCCAGAAATATATGTATACATATGTCGTGTAACAAATACGTATATATATATTTCGATCTTTTTGCTTGCTTTCGTTTTTAATGTTTTTTTTATTGTTTTTTTTTTGTTTCGTATATATCGTCTAGGGCTGGTGATAAATACCGTGGGCACCAGTCACTCGCCGGTACTCAGTTGGTTGGTCGGGTCACGGTTAGCCGGTTGCGAGCCGCCCGCCATAATCGCACTCGGGTTCGCGCGTATGCCACCTGCAGACCAAAGCCACATAAACTGGGTTAATGGCGTTCCGACCTGTCGGGGTAGGAGTTCACATTGGCCCTAGTGACTCTGTGCTCTGGTCACGCGACGACAAAACTTGCATCGACATCGGGTTCATGGACTTTTTGATGACTTTTGCTTTATTTATTTTTTTTTGTTTACTTTTTGCTTTGTTCGTTTGCTTTGTTTTTGCTTTAGTTTCTGGTTGACTTTTGGTTTGTTTTGCTTTTCAGACTCTACTGCGTGACCCAGCAGACAAGTTTGTAACTTTTTGTGTTTTTTTGGACTTTTTGATGTTTCAAACATCTGCGAGACTGATCTGAGCGCAATTTGACTCGATTTCTGTATTTCCAGTGCTTGCGTGTGTGTGTCGAACTCTCAGAGAACTTGGACGCTGACTTCTCGGGGCTCTAAACAATTCAAAAGATACATTTGCAGCGAAAATCGTTTTCTTTCGTTTTTCATTTTGCCTTTTTGTTTTGCGTATTGAGGAACTCTGCGTTGGCTTTGCTGGCTTATTGCGAACTGATTTGCCACTTATCGAGGTACTTTTTTTTATTTTTTATTTTTTTATTTTTTGCTTCGATCAAACTCCTCCGGGAGGAAGGAGACCGCACCGATCGTTTTGACGCAACAGCGAATAGTTTGTTTGATTTTTTGACCGTCCCACAAACACACCGAATAGAGAAGAGAACAGAGCGCCCCTTTCGGCGCTAACACACTTTGGAAGATATCTCACAGGAAGCTGGACCCGATCGCAATGGAATCTCGTCAAGGCACTCGCGTTACTCTTTCGTTTGTTCACTTTGAGCTCTAGTAGATTTTCGTTTTGTCTCATTTTGCATATTTGGCCCGAGCACGCATCTACAAATGTCATTACAATTATCACTCTCGAAATATAATACACAATCGTTACAGTATACCAAAGGGTCGAGGGAATTAAAAAAAAAAAGAGATTAAAAATAAAACACATTTTGTAAAAAAAAAAAAAAGGAAAGAAAAACGTAAAAATTACAATTAAACGTGTGTCTCCAACGTTGCAACGAGTTATTGGCTTATTTTCTCTCGAGTTCCGACGAATCTACGTCGGTGGAAAAATCATAGAATTTGCACACTTACTGAAATTTCTCTTTTTTGCCCCCTTGAATCGTCCACTCGTTACTATTTTCTCTTCGCACGACAAATTATTCGTTTTTTTTTCTTTGGTTTTTTTTCTCTCTCTCTCTCTCCGACGGAGAGGAAAAGAATGCACAATAATTATTTAAAATCTAACAAGGTTATTCATTAGACTTAAAATGTAGATTTATCGTCAGATATAAGGCATGCAAATATCAGAAGTTATACTCTTCGTTAAGTGTGTGCTCTTACATGTATCTTTGTTTTTTTTTTTAACGTTATAAATACGCACACTCACGTCTATATATATATTATATATATATATTCATATAAATACATCTGTGAAATAGTGGAGCACGCCGACCGGTGAGAGCCCTCGGCGAAAATAAAATCTCTGTGTACGATCACGTTGCGAGCGATGTTTCTCTCTCTACATCCCTTCCGGTATCGGCGTCGCGTCGGGTGTGGGCGAGAGGAAGCGAACCTCCAAATATTCAAAGCTCAATTTTCTCTCGCGTGTCTCTGATCCTCTTCGCATGTATATAGGAAAAAACGTGCAGAGATGGATTCTTGTTTTCTCTCAACGATTTGAAGGTAGCGACCGCTTTCCCCCGATAAAGGCACTTTTCGTGTTTTCTCTTTTTGCTTTTTTTTTTTGCATCTTTCTCTTAAAGTTCTAAAAAAGTAAAATGCTTACCCATAGAGCCTCGAAACGTCCCAAAAAGTTTGACGATTTGCTTTCTTTCTCTGGCATAATTATTGTTACGGGAATATTCCAGGGCTCCGTCTCGGGGACAGAAACGAGACGAGTGCCCGAAAAATCTCAACAGCTAAGACAAAAATGTTGCTATCGATGATAAAAAAGTACGTTTCAAATATATATATGTAATGTATGTATATATATATACGTGGATGTATATATATTTACAGAAGAGCATTTCCAACATCGTGTTATTAAATCAGCCGGTTATTCGTCCTGCTCGAGATGCCTATTATGAGCCTGAAAAAGTTGCAAAATATTCGACGGAGAAAGGGTGGGGGTGGGGGGACTTTTTGCGAGGGGATTCGTAATTACGAGAACGGACACACGCATCGACGAAACAAGCGTTGATTTGCCTTAAAAACTACATTAAATTGCGTAGAAGTTATCTTTGTCTGTTTTCTTTTCTTTTTATGTACTTTTCAATTTTTCACACTCGAATATGCCGGAGAAACATCGATAGCGACTCGATTACACAAATTATCGATTTTCTTCGCAATAAATTGCGTAACAAAGGGATCAGGCCGGAAGCGTGTAAAATTGGTCAGGGAATGAAGAATTAGTCGATTGAGATAAGAGAGCGCGATGAGAGGAGAGAAAAAAGCGCGTCGCTCTCTTGATAGGCGTCGTTTTCGTAGGGGGCGTCTGCTCGAGGGCAGCGGCCGGCGTCTCCACTTGTTTCATTATCTTACACGATAAAATTAAAGGAGTAGCCTTAAAAATCGACGTACAACGTAACGTGGAAGAAAAATATGCTATTCCGGTGAAAATAGATAAAATTTCATATGTAAAAACGATTGTCGGCAGTCTTGTGCTTGGATTATTATTAACGATGCGAACGGATTACTCGAAAGCGCCTTTTTTTCCATCGTCACACGAGTTGGCGAGGAGCACGCCAGGGCGCCATTTTGTTCGCGCGGCGCTTCACCACTACGCATCACACGCTATGTCTTCGTTTTTTTTTTTTTGGCTCTAGATTAACGCGCACTTTTCTCGTGCGTCAGCACAAGAGAGACAAACAGTATCCAGAATATGAATCATAGCCTTTCGCGTTATTGAAATGTAGAAGACGAGAAAAAAAGAGAGAACTGTGCGCGCGGAAAAAAATGGCGAAATCCGTAACGAGTCGTACGGATTTCCGAAAAAGTTCCGTAGATAATTATCATTTACCTGTCCTCCTGAGATTCCTGTCCATTTTCCGTCGCGTCACCACCGCCATTCTCGGTTTCACCATTTTGTTCGAAGTTCTGTTCACCGACATCCTCGCTGAAGTCCTTGTTCTCCTGGTCGGCCATGTTTTACTCTTTAGCGTCAGTTGTTTTTAACTCTCAAAGTCTTCCCGTTCCGATGCGTTCGATGAACTGCTCAGATGTGTATGTGTGTGTGTGTGTGTACGTGTACGTGTGTATGTGTTGGCCCGAATGTTGATGCTATATCACACGTTATCTTTTTCTTTTTGTTTCTTTAACACGGACTAGAAAGCTGCGCGCGATTTTTTGATGTACGGAACACGTCTGTACACCTCAGAGAGAAGCCCGTGCTTTACAAAATAATTACACACGTCCGCACCGTACGGCTGCCGAAAGGAGAAGGGAGAGTCGCTTCACGCAGTCGTCTCGTTTCCCGATTCTGCGCCCGGTGCATCATGGGTATCCCTTCTCCGCCACCAACAGAGCGCGCGACGTTTCACGGACGGCGCGACCAACCAGAACGCAGCTTCTTCAGTAACGTACCACCTCATCGGCAGAACTAGCGCCCCCCGAAATTAATCACAGAATTTTCAAAAGCTGATAATTCATCCGTTATAAATAGAGGGAACACAATGAACATTCGTCTGCGACAATATTTCTTATGACATATTCTATAAAATACATTTATAAAAAAAAACAGCAAAATTTTATGAGAAAAGATGTCACTACAATTGCCATCTTACCAGCGGGAAAATCGTTGGACAAAAAACTTCGAACGATACGAGGAAATTCGGTTACAATGGTTTTTCTGAAACGGTCAAAAATACTATATTTTTCAAAATAGTTTTGGAGATATTTATAGTTTTATCGCCATCCCATGGTCGCTTCAGCGATCAGCGTTTCACGTCTCGCGCGCCCTCTGAAAAGGATTCTCTCGATACGGCACTGATCCGGTAAATCGATGCTCGGTTTACGTCGGCAAGGGGGAAAGCGGGGGAGGAAGCGGTAACGGGAAGCCGGCAAAACGAAGGGACGCTTAGGCTCTGCGAGTCGAATACGATAGGGGTCGCTCCGTCGAGTAAACTCTTTTCGACCAATCAGCGTCCACTGTGCAGACCCGCTTTTATTCGACGTCGTCACTTTCACTCCCTCTCCTTTTTATCCGTTGCCGCCGTTCGCTACGGATTACGTTCGTGTGTGCGGGCACTCGAGCTCCTTTCCGCCATAAAAATCAATAAAGCGTGGGATCATCTCCCGCGCAATTCGGCATCATGGACACAAGCTCGGACATAACAATTTTCATCCAAAAATTCTCTCTTGTTACGATCAAAATTTGGAAAATCGATAATATTTTTCGATTAAACCATCGTCCGAAGAAAATCCGGTTAAAAAAATACAACTGTTGGATTTAGCGTGCGAGAAAAAAAAAACGCGCGTCCGACGCGGCGCGCATGCGCGCACGCCTGCGCAGTACGCACGATCGACGGTGTTTCACTTCCGGTGACGCAGCAGCAACGCCGCGCCGACTATTCGCTCTCCCTCCGGCGCGTATATACCGAATGATCTAAAAATAAATTCGTACGACTCGGATTTTTGGGACGATCTGTGTAAGCCTTCGATTTTACTCCCATTTCTACTGTATTTTTCTTTCCCGTAAAATCGTTTAGGATTTATCGTTTATGTCCTTGCGAATATCACTATATCCTGGAAACGGTTCTCAACGAAGCCTTTACCTCGTATAGTGAAATATATTTTATAGTTTACCTCGACAAGAAATGTGTTTTCAGTAAAAACGCTGCAACGCTTACAATCGCCTAAACCCTGACAAACCTATTTCGATCCTTTTCAGATCTATCGTAAAGTGACCCAACCTTACAATTAGTGCCAGACTACCGGCATTTTATTCAACACCGCTTGGTTTGCGAGAAAATTAAGGGGTAAGGCCACTGTAAATTTTTTGAAAAATCGATTTTTTTTTTATTGGCTTAAAAAATAGTTTAAACCCTCTAGAATAAAAAAAAAGGTCCTGTGCGAAAAAAAATTTGTTGTCCTTAGGAAATGAAGGTCACACAATAGGTCACACAATAGACACAATAGGTCCTCCCCCATTGCTCTTAACCGCCGGTATTAATGTTCCACGTGTCCTTTCGATCCTTTTGAGCATTATCAAGAAAAATTCCATTATAGTTTAGAGACACCAAGCGCACAGTAAAGAGCGATTGATTCTTCATAAATGACGATTTTTGCATGTTTTTCGTGGTTTCTTTACAATTTCACGGTAAAATTTACGAACGTGTAGTTGAAACGAGTGCTCGAGTGTATCTTGAAAAAAAAGGTACGAAAACCTCGTATCCAACGCGGCGTCGGTCAGGCGGGAAGAAACGACCCTTGAATCAATACGAACGTGAGAGTGATGAGCCGGGCGT
>JAPYZJ010003390.1:0-16558 GCA_030522765.1 Ophioninae sp. B BG-2022a | reverse complement strand
TTCACCGTGCCATTTCTGGCACGGGCATAGGGAAACTGCGGAAAACCCATGCCAGTACAGCCGGTCCCAAGTTCACCTCCCGGCAGCGGAACGAGTTCCGTCGAAAAATTTCGAAGAAAAAAGCGGAACGAGTTCCATCGAAATATTTCGAAGAAAAAATCTCGACCGCTACCGGGATTTGAACCCGGGACCTCCCGATCCGCTGGCCGCTAGCCGCGCCGTAGCCCGCACGGCCAACGGCTCAGTTGTTTGCCATCATCTATATTGTTCATGTTTTCCGCCACGGTAAAAAGCGAGCGTTTTTCTTTCACAGATTTGTATCCTCTTTTACACTTCTGTATCATGTATGCCCTACCCATGCTGAAGATAGTAAACGTCTTAATTGAGGAAGAAATGATCTTTAATGGGCCCTAGGCACTGGGCACGATTAGCGATGACCGTTATTCAATGGGACCTCAGGTATTCCGGAAACGCCCTAGGAAAGTGAAGCTCCCATTGGATATTGCTCGTCGCGCACGGTATGCAGAGGCCATAGCACCTTTCATTCGCATAATAAACAAAATGCACTTTTCCTACAAAATCATTAAATATATAAAAGAATATTTAATGATATTTTAGGAAAAATGCACAAGCAAATATGTAAATTCTTATTTACTGTAGTACTGAGGTTATGTCATGCACCAGACCTTCCCAAACCTATATACAGCAACCACACGCAATGGGGTTTGGGGCAAACAGGAAGCGGGCATAAAGGCGGAAACATACTACCAAAACGTGACACTACGCCACGCCACCCGACGCGTGTCAACACGCTGATCCAAATCGATTGGATGTTGCGGCGTGTGGCCACATAGCGTGTTGTCTATATGCGTGTTGTCTATGTGCTTCTGACTATATTAAATATATGGAATTGATAGGTACCGACAAGCGTCGGGTCCCGTGGCGTAGTGTCACGTTTTGGTAGCATGTTTCCGCCTTAAGGGAATGTCGAACACGCTGGAAACTTTCGACGCGGCCCCTCGATACGTCGGTAGTGACAATTGTGCAGTTTTGAGCTGCGAGTCACTGCCGACTGATGGCGCCACGCTCGCGATTCGGCCTCGAAGCCTCGACATCATTTTTTTATGGCTTAGCACACTGCCACAAAACACAAAACCTTATCAACGAATGCCATAAACCATGAGACGATAATCAATCATCAAATAGACGAAACATTCGAGATTACAGCTGTTGCTTCCGACCTGTCAAAAAATATATTGATACTTGGGAACTCTCACTGCGCCGCCTGTGAGAAAATCGCTGAACTGAATTTTTTTGGCGGTTGATGAGATTTTGCGCTCTGGTGGTACACTTTTGTCACATTTATGTGAAAATTTTCGAAAGCTAATTTCTCTGCCATTTTTTCGAAAAAATCGATGAAACAAAGCTCAAAATGTGTACTGTTCACCGCTTCAGAATCTTATGCTCGGCATAAGGTAATTTGTGAAAGTGCAATACAATGGAGTGTAACTCGCAATTTCTCCCATGGTAACCACAAACTGCACATTTTTTTTCAAAATTTCGGAAAATGCCGAGCGTGTTCTTCTTCGAGCAAGCCCCCTGAGTACACAAAATAAATTTCATCCCAATCGGTTCAATGGTTTGGGAGAAATTGCCTTTTGAAATTTCGAGGTGGCCCACGGCGTGTTCTTCCTTCCCTTAAGGGGAGGACGAACACGCTGTTCGTTGCTGTATTCTAATGTCACGGAGCTAGGAGTTGGGCTCCCGGAGAATCGTACGCGGGCGGTACGGTGTACTGTACCGGTACAGCCAGGAACATAAATTTACATGGAAGAACGGCGCTCTGGGCGCGCTTGGCAGAGTTTTCGTGGGGTTAGTTTAGTTGCTACCCCATCCGACGTCGTGCTGTTGTACATATGTGTGAACCAATACATTGACGACGCGGTTATAGCGCGCGCTCTCTCGCGCCAAGGCGCCATACTAAGGTGCAAGAGAGCGCGCGCTATAGCCCCATCGTCAATGCATTTGTTCACACATATGTACAACAGCGCTACTTCGGATGAGGTAGCAACTGAACTAACCTCACGAAAACTCTGCCAAGCGCGCCCATAACCGTTGTTCCATGTAAGTCTATGTTCTCTGGTACAGCGACCTCCGGCGTACGGTGACTTTATTTTAATGAAGCTGGAATAAACAGCAGGTGTAGGTATTAAATGAAATCAGTGTACCAGTATAATACTGGAAACGTACGACGCCGTGGAGTGCCTCGGTATCATACACTTGGCTGTCCGGGTATCCGGTCCGGATGTACCAGCGACAGCCAATCGCATGCTCGATGGCGGAAGAAAGGGATCCTCTCATTGGCTGTCGTTAGCTAACGATAACGAAAACTGTCGTTACAAGTTGGAAAACGTGCGAGAGCGCGAGGTAGAGGGGAAGAGACAAGCAACGCCGCCCTGTTGACATAGCAACGCTCTGCCGAAGGAAACTACACTTGCGGAAGTGCATGCTTTTTTTCAACTTTCGAGTTCAACATCCGCCCCGCGAGCTACCGGCAAATCCAAAAACTTTCGGCAGTCTCGTGTTTCCATTCAACGTATATTCGCGTCAACCATAGCCTCGACTTCTTTCGCTGCTTGACAATTGAACCGGGGTACAGGTTTCGCGAACATTCCAACCGCGTATAGAAATACGTTTGCAAACTTATCGATAACACTGCTCTCTATTATTGATTGCTTGCGCCGACCGGACCCCCCCCCCTTCCGTCTCAAACGTTCCGTCCGCAGACCGCCGTGGGTCGGACAATCTTGCCTCGTTGCACCGAATCTCCCGAGCATCATCCAAAATTTCACCTGAAGAACGAGTTCTGTAATCATGTAAGTATGCAATTACGACTACTCATTCTTTTCTGATCGTCCTCTACGATACAAACGTTATTCATTTCAAACGAAAGATTACTCGTAAACGTTGCTTGATTTCGTCGTTGAAGAACGGCCATATTCGCTTTTTACCAGAGCCCGGTTTCTATATAGCTTCCAGTCTAGCAATCAATACCTACCATTTGTTTTTTTATTTATACTTTACGACCAATTTTTCTAATTTTCTTCCCTATCGAGTAGTATTGAACATTTTTTACTTTCAATTAATGTCACGAATTTTATATTGATTTTGTTGTATGATTCTTTTGTGGATGTTGGAGAACATTTCTTCATCTGATTTTTATCGCGTCAGACGCCTTCGAAGAACAATGTTTTATGAAAAAAAAATACTTGATAGTACGATTTTTATTTTCCGCTTCCATAGTCGCTGTATATGGCAGAGAATGATTTTAGAAAAATATTCAACTTGTTACGAAATTGAGATAAAAATCTTGTTTGCATTAAATGAATATTGCTGCTCGAATGATAGATAAAAAATCTTTTGAGAGAAAAGATCTTACGATTGAATAGAACACGTGACAAAACTTGATGAGTTTGTACCCTGTAACACTGCAAAGGTTTACTACATAAATCAAATAAAAATAAGCGAATAAACATTTGTTTGAATATCCACACAATTTTGTTCGGGTTTGTTTGGGTTTCTTGATGAGTTTCAACACGGCAACGCTTTACTTCATGAATCAAATAAAAATAAGCGAATAAAAATTTCTTCCGATATCCACACAATCTTGTACTTCAAACAAGTACTGAAGAAATACTAATATTTATTTCAAATGCACAATACAATTTTCAGTGGCCAGAAATCTGTTGACCTTTTTTGAATCATTTTCAATCTTTTTTTGTAGATTCCCTCACTCGGAGATAGTAGCATGACATAATGTCACACGACGAAACATTATTGTTTGGGTTTGTTTGTGTTATTGCTAGTATGTACTCGTATTTTTGTTTGGGTTTGTTTGGGTTTATTTGCGCGTGCTTGTATGTTTGCTTGCAAACGCAAACAAAATATCACACGACAAAACATCATGTTTGGGTTTGTTTGGGTTCGTTCGTGTGTTTGCTTGCGTGTATTTGTACGTTCGTTTGAGCTCGTGTGGGTTTGTTTGCGTGTGTTTGTATGTTTGCTTGCAAACGCAAACAAAATATCACACGACAAAACATCATGTTTGGGTTTGTTTGGGTTCGTTTGTGCGTTTGCTTGCGTATATTTGTTTGTTCGTTTGAGTTTGTTTGGGTTTGTTTGCGTGTGTTTGTATGTTTGCTTGCAACCGCAAACAATATATCACACGACAGAACATCATGTTTGGGTTTGTTTGGGTTCGTTTGTGCGTTTGCTTGGGTTCGTTTGTGCGTTTGCTTGTGTGTATTTGTACGTTCGTTTGAGTTTGTTTGGGTTTGTTTGCGTGTGTTTGATTGTAGGCATTTGTATGTTCGTTTGGGTTTGCTTGTTTCTGGGTTTCCTGGGGATATTTTATCATCGTGATGTTTCGTCGTGTGATATTTCATCCGTGATATTTTGTCGTGCGATCAGGTTACACGGACCCTTCTGAGATATATATAAAAAAGTTGTATCCAGAATTGACAATGTGATATAAAGAAATGCTCCCACAAAATGGAATGCAAGACCTCGCATCACTGGTTCGTCGATTATATTTTTCACAGGTTCAACAGGGACAGAGACCACAGCCGACCAAGGCGTGGCGGAAACGGAAGGAATGGCCATTCCGGCGGCGGAGACAGCCATGGCAGATTCAACAATCGTGACTCAATGGGTGGAAGTCGAGGAGCAAGCGTCAAAGGAAAACAGCACGGTAGTTCTCTAAAGAAGCTCCACTGGGACACAAGAACCTTGGAGCCTATTAGGAAAGATTTTTACGTCGAACATCCAGCAGTAAGAAATAGGTGAAAGACTTTGATGTACTATCCTGATTCGTACAATACATGCTACGCGCACATCCATAATTGGACAAATTCTCTGTAATGGAACGCTAAAGATAAACTTTTTTATAGAATTTAAGGTTTTCAAACTCAGCTAAGAAAAGCCACAAAAATAATTTCTTTCGAGTACCCTTAAAAGTAGAAAAAATCGGTTCGGCTTTCTTTTCAAAGTCCTTAAAACAAGCCTTGCACTTGTTATATAACATTGAGCATATTTGTTCATTCCAATTTTTTTATTGTTTTTTTATATGTCCAAAGACATTGTTGGGATATCGCTATAAGTTTTTTGTCCAATCGAAGAACACGTTCTCTTCAAGCTTTTTCCCAGTTTTTCTCTAATTAATTACAGTAAAGTAACCGTATTTTAGCACCCTACCCATTTTTAACATTTTTCATGATTTATGTTTATAATCGTCTTCAATGACTCATCAATAATTTGGTACCTTACCCCACATTCGTGGTAGTCCTTTAAGTACCAATAATTGGGTACCTTATCCTGTTGAAGGCTTTGTATAAAACTGTGGATAGAATTTGTGTGTTTGTTTGGGTTTGTTTGCCTATTTTGAATCTTTATATACTGCGTAACATTGTTTTCTGGAGCTCTTCAGTTAGTGCTGCAAAGTTTTGAAAAATTCAAAAATATTACACGAAACATCTTAAGGGCATGACGAACATCGACAACCTCACAAATTTTCGAAATCCGTTTTCTCGGCGTCGATTAAGTTTACGGCCAAAAATCGAGCATCAGTCTTTGTAGAATCCATAGAGACAGAAATAGATGCTTGAATTTTACGATAAAAATGTTTCGTCCTTGAGAAATTGCGATTTAAAAATTTCGACTATCTCGCACTCGTGTGTCACGTGGTACGTCTTCGACATGTCCTTAAAGAGAGTCTTATTGTTTAATCTATCGTGAATATATTTTAGTTTTCTTCAAAGTAATTTGTTTCGACACCTGTTCATGCCCATCCCTAATCGAGGTTTTATTTTGTATTTTACATTTTTATAGTCTTGAATATAAACTTCAAAATAATCGTCATACAATGATCGTGTGTAAATATTTTCACGTTGTTATATATTTTCATGCTTTGCATTGAAGAACTACGGAGGAAATTTGTCAGTTCCGTCAAGCCGCAGAGATAACGGTGAAAGGCGACAATGTACCAAATCCTATCCAGTACTTCGAAGAAGGAAATTTTCCTGCGTACGTTATGAATGGCATAAGAAACCAAGGTTACTCCCAGCCTACTGCTATTCAAGCGCAAGGCTGGCCCATTGCTCTCAGTGGCAAAGATCTCGTTGCTATCGCACAAACTGGCTCAGGAAAAACGTTGGGGGTGAGTGAACGAGTTATAGACACGCATCTTTCGCTCTCATCGATCATTTAATAGAAAATTTTATGTCCGAATAGACCCGGTCAATGTTTTATCTTTATGAATTATCGCTCAAAAGACCTCGAAATAATTATGCACAAAGTGGTAGACGTATCAAAATTCTTATATATCTATCAATAAATATACGTTCTTACGTATAGAAACGAAAGTAAATCTCCCAAGAATAGAGTTTTATTAAAGCATTTTTTAATTACGAAAATCATTATTTTTTTATTTCTCTATTTCTTTTTCACACTAATCGTAATTTAAATACCTTAATAATTATACAAATCTGTATTTGTGATAAGCTAGAATTCATATCTGGAAAAAAAATATTTCGCTAAATAATAGGATTTGAGGAAATTAAAAAATGAGAAAAGAAATTTGGAAATGACCCAAGAATAGAGTTTCATTAAAGCATTTTTGAATTACGAAAATCATTTTTTTGTTTCTGTATTTCTTTTTCACTCTAATCGTAATTAAAATACCTCAATAATTATATAAATCTATATTTGTGATAAGCTAGAATTCATATCTGAAAACAAAAATTTCGCCAAATAATAGGATTTGAGGAAATAAAAAAATGCGAAAAGAAATTTGGTTCGTCGCAACGATGCGAACTTCAAGTCCATATTTTTGATGCTGTATTTGCCAAAAATTGGGAATACTTGTACATTTCATGAAATTTCAAATCATTTGAAAAAGTACTTGTAAACAGCCAATGTTTGATAACCCGGCAAGAGTGTGGCAGGGTTTGTCATATGCACCGTTTTGTCGTTGAACGTCGTTGAAAATTCATTGTAACTTGTACCCAATAATGTAAAATATAAAAAAAATGTTTAAATAATGCTTTTTCTTAAGAATCTAGTTTTATAGCCAATTTGGTGAAAGGGTATGTCGAACTCCGCCACATACTCCTTGTTACATTTTTTCACCACTCTCGCCAGGTTAATCACAATCCAAAAAACTGACACAGAGTACAAGGAAGCACTGTACATTTTTCATAAGGATGAACTCGCTTGGAAGATGTATATCGGTCCGTTAAATTTTCTTAACAGATACAAAAAATCGACAAATTTTGAGAAATTTTGACAAACCGAGTTTTACTCTCATAGAGGAAATTCGATAACGACAACAGCTGGGAAAGTAAAGAATGCGTACTGGAATGGATTTCGTGCTTCGTGAATATTCTATCTTGGTATTCCATTGAAAGTCTCTTCAGAGTGGCTCAGAACATTGAACAATGAAATTTACATAAAGTTTCTATACGTTCAATCTCTATTTAGGGATATTGAACGCTCTATAACGTATTATTGGAAATTAACGAAAAGACATAAAAAATATTTATTTACACTTGCAAAACCTTTGCAAGATATACACGATTTTTTCCATGTTAGCGTGATTCATTTAAACTCTGCAAATTTCCAAGACGATTGTGCCAGCAAGTAGTTTCCTTTCCTGAAAGTTGATGTGCCGAAAAATTGATAATTCAAAGAGTCTTCGAGATAAAACCGGAAAACATGGAATTTATTGTTAGTTATTTTTAAGATCGCTTGACAAGAGAGAGAAATGATTTTTTCGTTAAGATTAATAGAGAGGAGAAACACTCATAGCACGAAATGGTCGAAAAACCAAAATATCATTCTACCGATTGTTCCAAACAACCATTCGTTTTGCATGTAAAAAATACGAACGTTCCGGTTATAATATAGTAATAGTGATCGTTATTTTCATATCAGTTTTCTTCTTCGAACGGAACAATTGCTGACAAAAGCGTCGGTTTCGGTCGCTATTACGCTTCCGATGACGGATTAATTGGATTATTTAAAAATAAATTGCACACATCCTTCACTCCTTACTCGATATACATAGAAAATTACTACTGCATTTTCCGAAATGATTTTTTACGGGCTATATAAAACAAAATTCAAACTCGAACTTCTACAATAAAATTACAAGTGCCAAACTGTCGATGACCGTATAAGCGTGTATAATGGACAATTTTGAGTTCTTAAAGTTCAATTTTATTTTTCTGGCGGTAGGTTCGCTAATCGCGTATTTCGTTACACCGAACATAAGTAACGCCGCAAGATTTAAGAGGACGCCCAGCCGAGTAAATGAAACGCAAAGTTTTATTCCCCTGCGTCCATAATTCTAAATTAAGCTGAATGTATAAATTATCATAATTAATGTAAGAGTCGCATAGTTTCGTTATAATTTTCGCAAAAATTTATCGTGAGAGGCATTTCACTTGCTTCTAACTGAAACAGCTCCACCGGATCGGTTTTTCAGTATTGCACGATTTCTACATACTGCGGAGATTCTAGAACTCGCGCAAATACCAAAAAAAAGTGCGAAAATCACCTGTCCAAGCAAAGCTAATATAGATGTCCCCATGTTTGACTGCTACTTGAAGTAAGCTGAACTCAAAGCAACGCAAATCCATCTACGATTTTTTAAAGTGAAACAAAATTAGTTTGTTTAGTTCCGGCGAATGCCCCAAAATGTGTGTTTTGAATATGGCAAGGCGTCCCTTCTCAAAGTCGTGATATTAATCAAAATTTTTATTTCACAATATTTCTATCACGACGCTAGTGTAGTAATACAGACTGTATTTTTTTTTCGATTAGAGAAATTTGGTAAGAAGACAGCCGTTGGTCTATCGATTTGACATTGTCTGGTCAAATTTCATGAAATTGTGAAAAGCCGTTTGGGAAATCTATGGGAAACTATCACTCTGATTTGCAGACGAGGGAGAGAGGGTGTGCGGCTCCCTCTTAAGAGAATAGCATCGGTCAATTAACAATGATATTGATCATTGGTAACGCTCGGTCTGTCCTCAGATATGAAAACAAATATGTAAAACAGTAAAACAGTATAAAGTATGAAGTGATAGTAAAACAGGTATGAAAAGTCAGTGTTTATTGGAAGCAGACGGCGGCGTCAGTGACGCGGGTTTGATCGAACGTGGTGAAATTCTTACTAAAAACAAAAACGTCCATTTGGATAATTACAGATCTTGGTTGGGCGAATTTATAAAGGCAGCATTGATATTATTCGCTTCCTGATAACTCTAAACATTAAAACATTGATCGAATTGTTTTTCGTTTTGTCAGTGCGTTTCAATTGAACTTTAATATTCGTTTTTGGACAAACAGAGTATTATTGTTTTACTTAAACAATTATTATCTTTCGTAGTGTTATGTAAAAGACATTCGATGCAACAATCCGATAAATTGGACGGACTTGAAAGTCGAATCGTTGCGACCCAATGAAATTTAATTTATGATTTTATTATTTCCTGAGATCCATTATGTGGCGAAATATTTTTGTTTAGATTTGATTTCTAGGTTGCCACAATAAAAAAGTAAATAATTATTGAGGTATTTTCTATACGATATTAGTATAAAAAAAAAAGATAATTAACAAAATAATGATTTTCGTTGCGTCGCAACATTGCGCACTTAAATCTCATTAAAATGGCGGCGCGTGAACAATCGTGACTTTAAATTGGGATACGGTTTCTTTGTAATTTCAGTACATATTGCCGGCGATAATGCACATTATACATCAACCGCGGTTGAACTCGGGCGATGGGCCCATAGCTCTAATATTGGCGCCGACGCGAGAATTAGCTCAACAAATCCAAGAAGTGGCAAATTGCTTCGGCGAGTCGTCTGTCCGTAATACTTGTATATTCGGCGGTGCGCCGAAAGGCCCGCAGTCTCAGGACCTCGAGAGTGGCGTTGAGATATGTATCGCGACTCCTGGACGTTTGATTGATTTTCTCGAGCGTGGAACGACGAATTTGCGAAAATGCACGTATCTGGTACTCGACGAGGCTGATCGTATGCTCGATATGGGTTTCGAGCCACAGATACGCAAGATAATCGAGCAAATAAGGCCGGATCGTCAGGTTCTGATGTGGTCAGCGACATGGCCGAAGGAAGTTCGAACTTTGGCCGAAGACTTTCTGACGAACTATACCCACCTGAATATCGGATCGCTGACACTCTCGGCGAATCATAATATTCTGCAGATCGTTGACGTTTGCCAAGAATACGAAAAGGATACGAAATTACACAGATTGCTACAGGAGATCGGTGGCGAAAAGGAAAACAAAACGATTATATTCGTCGAGACAAAACGTAAAGTTGACGACATAACGCGAAATATAAGGCGCGATGGCTGGCAGGCTCTAAGCATTCACGGCGATAAAAATCAGCAGGAACGCGATCATGTACTTCAAGAATTTCGTAGTGGCAGAGCACCGATTCTCGTTGCTACCGATGTTGCAGCGCGGGGATTGGGTAAGTATCGCCAATATCATTTTTTTCTTCGTAGAGACCCACTGTTAATCGATCGAAAACAACGGTTGAAAAACAACCGGTTTTATCATAAAATTACTATTGCGGCGTGAATGGTGACAATAGATGATGGTGAGGAGAGTCTTGATGCTAAGAAATTATAAACAATAAAAATGTTAACACAAGATACACGGAAATGAGTGTTTGCAGAAACAAACTAAATGTGCAGTAAGCTTTCATTATTACGAAGAAAGTTTACGAGTTTACTGTCAGTGACGGGAAAATAACTCTGTCCCTTGTCCCTTATGTTTCGCGATACTAGAAAGAAACGTCAATTTTTAAATCCTTCGGATTCATCTTACTACGTTTCAAATCGCCCATACGTACATGTACGATAGGAGTTTTGTTATAATTCCATTACATCAAACTGTCTGATTTGAAGGTGCACCGGAAGTTATAATTCTTCGACTTGACAAGAATGTGACGTTTGACCGTTATTTGATAAACTTGATAAAAGTAGTGAGTGAAGGAGGGCGAATTTGTGAAGTAAATTGATGATAAAAATTTACGTTGAGATTCGTCGCTGCGTCTGGGAATCGGCAACACTTATTGGAATTAGCCACTGATGCGTTTTGCAGCTAAAGCAATTAAGAAACGTTGCAAAATAGATGGCATACAATCCGAGCAGCCTGTGCGTGCGCACAACAAAAAATTAGCACGCGTGCGTTATTTTTGTTTTCTCGATGGCCGAGAAATTTAGTAGTTTACACGACGCAATGGCTACTCGCTAAGTCTGTCTGGTTTTTCTTCTTTGTTTTCAGAGGCACAGAGGTCCTCCCTAAAACAGCGCAGTGTACTGCCAGTATTGGGCAGACACAGTGACTTTTATTTCTTATTTTTTCTTCCATTTAAACTCTTACTCACTGAATTGATTCGTGTTTCTTCTCATTATCGTTTCGTCGATGTGATTCGCCAAAGCGAAAATGATGAGAAAGTTTCTCGTCATCACGAGGCGATAATTTTGATAGTATTGCTAATCGACCTCTGAGATTCTGTTGCATCTGATGCCTCTAAATGCTAATGAAAAAAAAAGTAAAGAAAAAAATGCAATCTGATAAAAGAAAAATGCACTCGGGCCTAAACCCTAAAAATGCTGCCATTGTCCCCGCGTCCCCAGACACTACCGCTGTGTCTGTCTAATCCTTAGGCCGGTCACGATTATTCCATAAGAAAAATCGTCATGTATGTCTTCTCTGAGTCGAAAGGTGGGTGATATGGAAAAAACACGAACATTTCGCTCGTCGAACAAAAAAAAAGCAACAAACATTTCACGAGCCTTAATCTCTCGGAAATTAGCTTCCGAAAATCATTCGATATGTTGTTTCTTATTTGCGAATAATATTTTCGGCTTGTAAGTTTCTCTTAAATATATCTTGTTTGTTGTTCGGCTTTTACGAGATTTACGAAAATCCACATTTCTCTCCGAATAATTCCGACCGGACGCGGTGACGGAAGAAAAAAATGGAAAAATGTTGTATTTTTTCTCAGATGTAGACGACGTTAAGTACGTGATTAATTTCGACTATCCATCATCGTCCGAGGACTATATACACCGTATCGGACGCACCGGTCGGAGACGCCAAACCGGTACGGCTTACGCCTTCTTCACGACTCACAACATGAAACATGCCAATGATCTCATCGAGGTACTACGGGAAGCTGGACAAACTATCAATCCGCGACTTAGCGAGATGGCAGAACTGGCAAAGTCTGGAAATTTCGCTGGACGAAGTAAGATCAATGATAACATTTTCTTTTTTTATTTCAATACACATACAACGCTGTGCTCCTTAAGGACATGTCGAAGACGTACCACGTGACACTCGAGTGCGAGAGAGATAGTCGAGTTTTTGAAATCTCAAGTTTTCAAGGACGAAACATTTTTATTGTAAAATTCAAGCATCTATTTCTGTCTCTATGAATTCTACATAGACTGATGCTCGATTTTTCGCCGTTAACTTAATCGACGCTGAGAAAACGGATTTCGAAAATTTGTAAGGTTATGTCGATGTTCGTAATGCCCTTAATGTTCCCGTTACATAATTTGTACCTGAATCATTAAATTTGAGGACTAGTACGGCCAATTAAAAATTGTGGTGGACAGGTGCCACTAAGAAGGTACATATAACCCATCGATGTAATACCGTTTCGAAAGTCGTTTTTCTATGATAAATATAAATATGTCTCGGAGACAAAAATTTTTTTAGTAGATTGTTAGTTCGAGAAAACTATTTCGCATAATTCAAATGTTAAGTGAGTTCTTACCAAATTTGAAATTGCATTTGGCCAGCCAGAAATGAAAAATTATTCCGATTAAAAAAGAAACGCCCGACTATAATGTTGCCGATGCTTCGTCTATCGAAAATAACAAATCTTAATTTTTATTTTGTCTTTGTCTTGTTACCAATCGAGTTTATTTTTAGGGGGAGCCAAGTGAGTCACCTCAATCTTTTTTAAGGATTTTACGATGAAAATATAGGATGTGAATTTCTTGGAAAAAAAAAAATAAATAAATAAGCATGCTGGTTGCATTCCAGTGATGCAAACATCAGGTCCATTCATTTTCAACATTTGTCATACAGTCTAAATCAGTATACGATTCAATATATCTATCTTCCATTACTACAGGTTTGGGTTAGATTTGTATTGATTTTATCATTTTAAAAAGTGAGTTGGTAGATAAATGTCTAAATGTTAGATAAATTCATGCATTACGGGGAGTATCTTGGTGAGACAGGGAATCGATATTTTTAGTTATTTAAAATAAGGCTCTCGATACAGTAAGATGATTGTGGGTAAATATCCGGAAAATGACCCCCGCCCCGGCGGGGGTTCGGTGGTAGGAGGGGAGGGGTTAATAGATGTTTCCGCTCTGAACACGATGGTGAAGAAAATCACGGCGGGCCCCCCCCCCCCCCCCATAAAAAGTTATGGGGTTTTGAATTTGGATGGATTTGAATTTTGAATTTTGTGGAAATACCAACGCAGTTAAACCAGTAGTCGCTGTTGAAGCGGGTGGCTACTAGACCGGTGTTAATAGATTTCCTTAAACAGATACTTCTTTTCCTTCACATAATTTACTTTAAACAGATTTGTTTTGAAAAGTGGTCTTGAATAGTGATCGGTGAAAAACCATTTTGTGCATACTATACGGAGGAAATGGCATAGTTTAGTAGTATATACCATAAATATAGAAATTTGGCACAAATTAACTTTTTGTTATTTTGGGAAAATCTGCACACTCGGCTTTAGCCGAAAGAAAACAATTGATGCATCGTATCCGGATTTCTCCAGGTTTTTAGTGCAAAAAGAGATCATTACAATAAATGGACGCGAACTCATCATTTTCACTTTTAATCTGAGTCTCGAAAGGTATTTCGTCACTATCAGAATAAAATACATTCTTTGTAACCTGGCCCTTATATCCTTTTGGGTGGATTTTTGAAAGCACCGTTTTTCTTAATTGAATATCCGTATGTCGTTTTGTCCATAGCATATCTGGGTCATTTTGTCCGTATGGGGCTTTCAATTTCTAGAAGTCCAAAGTTAAGGTTTAATTGGAATTGTTAAGGTTTAATATACGGTTTAAAAGAAAATTACCTACCGAAACTTCGATCACCCGTTGCAGCGAAAGAAAACTCATAACGGCCTAAAATCTGTTGAGACTGACCGAGAAAAAATGGACGTTCTCACAATAACAGTATTTTGGCAGTTTTCTTTTATACAATTAAGGCTAGAGTGCTAAAATAACGATAAAAGCTCCCGGATTTGAAAAACAGCCGGTGTGTCGTTTAACCTGTATATGTCATTTTGTACGTACTTCCCCTTCATAATTAGCGTGTCACTATAATCAGGTGGGCGACGTTACGGAAATTCGTCGGCCGGAGGTATGGACCGAGGTGGCCGCGGATCGGGTGGCCGCGGTGGAAATCCTGGACGAGGAAGAGGTGGAGGCGGCCGAGGAGGCGGAAATTCTTATCATTCGGGGTCAAACAATTTCTCCAATCCGGAGTACAATGGTTACTCGTCTGGCAAACCGTCCGGGGGCTCCAACTATGGCTACAACAATCAACGTAACACCGGAAATCAGAATTACGGTGGTGGTGGAGATTCATACGGAAGCGGTGGTTATCAGTATAGAGGCTCTGCTTACTAGAAAAAGAAAAGAATATCCATACGAAATAATTTATCATCTACCCCGTGATAAACGTAAACGTAGACTGACTGTAAGAGGTCGTATCCCTAAACCCCTTCGTTGTTATACCAGTAAGCGACATTTCGTGTTTTGTTTTCGATTATGCTGCACGATCTTTACTGGATCGTAAATAATTCACGATTATTATGAGAGAGAGGTAGAGTCGTAGAAAAGAGAAAATTACTTTTAATTAAGGAATTTTCGGGAAGTGTTGTAGCAATTATAGAAAGCCTGAGAGAGAAGAAAAAAGAAATGCAGGACCAACGGTGTTGATGACTCGTTTGTATTCTTCGGGTGATCTTTAGTGACATGAAAAGTGTTAGTCATCTCTCTCATGCTCAATGCGTTCCTATTTTCTTTTTAGATGTGATATTATGATTAATTCCGTTTAGTTTTTTCAGTTCGATACCGATGGTATAAGAATTGTTTTTATTTTATGTTTAAAAACGGCTGCAATGAAACGTGATATTGGCAATATCACTTGACACAGCCGCTAAGAGACGAATTAATAATATATAATCTGTGATCTCAATGAATAATTGAAAGAGTTAACTACTCGTTAAGTATTTGGTAGTTATGATAAGTTTATCTTGTAATTAAAAGACGACAAAAGACACCAATAAACGACTTATGTTCTCGTTCTCTTGCAACCAGAAGATTACTTCGTTGATATTTTTGCACAGCGCGACCGAGAATCGTCGGAATTTTGTGGCTCGAACGATTCTTATCTCCATGCTTTTTCGTTTGTCTGTTACTAATGGAACCGTTTTTTGTTGTATTTGGACATTTCTATCGAATCATAATTCAAAAAATTTGTCGGCACTTTTAGTGACACCAAAAAGACTTTGAATTACTATACTAGTTTGAAATTTTTATAAACTTATTTGACAAAGAAGATCACGGCTTAAAAAACGACACTTTTATCCGCAACGTTTCCAAACTTCTCTGACATATGAATTTATTGAGGTGCATAACTTTAAACCAAATTGAAAAACAACGATTTTGTAAATTTTATCTAAAATCGTTTCTTGTACACTTTGAAACAGAGGCAAAATAAAACGCTGTTGCGCGCAGTTTCTTAATGTGACCGTTTTTCACACGTGAAGAAAAAGCGCCCTCCCCTCCTTCGATCAGGGTAATAGTTTCCCACGGATTTCCTAAACGACTCTTCGGAATTTCACCGAATTTGACTGGATAAAGTCAAATTGATAGAGGAACGGCAGTCTTTTTCCCAAAGTTCTCAAATCGAAAAAACAGATTCTATTACCATGCGGGCGCCGTGATGAAAATTATGTTAAAAAGAGAGTTTGGTAAATTCAACGACTTGGAGGGGAGAAGAGCCGGGTAGCCATATGCGAAACACGAATTTTGGGACCTCAACCACTTAATTTTGTCACATATTTTAGGAGATCCGTGGGAAACGACGTATCGAGGGGCCGCGTTGGTAGTGACAATTGTGCAGTTTTGAGCTGCGAGTCACTACCGACGGATGGCGTCACGCTCGCGATTCGGCCTCGAAGCCTCGACATCATTTTTTTTATGGTTTTAGCACACTGCCACAAAACACAAAACCTTATCAATGAATGTCATAAACCATGAGACGATAATAAATCATCAAATAGACGAAACCTTCGAGATTACAGCTGTTGCTTCCGACCTGTCAAAAAATATATTGATACTTGAGAACTCTCACTGCGCCGCCTGTGAGAAAATCGCTGAACTGAATTTTTTTGGCGGTTGATAAGA
>JAPYZJ010003389.1:0-21124 GCA_030522765.1 Ophioninae sp. B BG-2022a | reverse complement strand
CCAAATAAATCTCCATCGCATAGAAAAAGCCTACTCTACGACCTTTTGAAATATCGTGATTTCTCAGATTCTGGAAAAGTGGCCAGGGAAGACGAAAAAATTTTTTTTCCGTTTTTTGACTTTCAAAAGGTTCTATTAAATCAGAAATTTTCCGCTGATTACGAATATGCCCGAGTTTTTGCCAAAAGTACAAAATTAGACCGGAAAAATTCAAAAAACAAATTTCTAAAAGATATTTTCAAAATTTCTCCCTAGAAATTAAGTTCAAAGTGAACCAAATGGTGGACTAATCATCAAAGTATAAAAAAACATCGACATAGACCTGCACAATATCACTAAACGTCAACAAAAAATTATTTCAAGTTTTGCTCTTACATTTGGCGACATGCTTTGATTATTGTAAAAACTTCTAATACCGCACAGTGGCCCTCATGAGGGTCATTAGAGCATCTTCACAGGAAGTACTTCACCCCCACCCCTCATTTCACGGATTTCGTCTTGAGACACCCTGTATATACAAATATCTGAATATAAAATCGCGTATATGAAAAAAAAAAAAAAAAAAAATCTCTTTATATATATAGGTTGGATATAGAGACGTCAGTCGTGAATCATGCTAATTGCCAGCATGATTAAACGGTCCGTTCTTAGAAGTTTAACCCTCGCGATTTTTTTCTCGTTCTATTCTTTCATCCTCTCGATCTTCGACTCTCTTCATCAGAAGAGTTTCTCCGTTGGGTTTGTACAAAGTTTTTCGCGCCACCCCCGCGTCTCATTACTTCCCTCGGTGTAGTCTGAAGAAGCGTGGGCGAGCGAAGAGAAGGAACGAAGACTCTGGCTGGTTAAAAATTAACGGAAAACGTTGATGTACGTGTTACATAAAGCGTCGTACAGACGTGAGTACTTATGCGCAGGCGTGTATACGTCTGAACATTACGAAGACTCCGCAATGCCCCGTGATCCAGAATGAACAAAAAGGGGGGTAAAAAGATAGGTTATATAGCTAATCACCGACCACACTCATCGTCGTATCGACCTCTCGAGAGGTAATAACTGTCTTGTTACCTACGAACTGATACGAATGTACCCTCGAGAACTCTTTCACCCTTCGACACCACATCAGCTGTAAATTGACCTCGCTTCTCTTGTTTAATCAGCCCGACTGAAGCTCGGGCCAAAGAAAACCACTTTTCATATTTATTTTTAACTAGCTAGCTTATTTTTAAGTGAGCCAGTTATTTTTAACTAGCTAGCTCATTTTTAAGTTAGCCAGATATTTTTAACTAGCCAGCTTATTTTTGAGTTAGCCAGCTTATTTTTAAGTCAGCCAGATATTTTTAACTAGCTAGATTATTTTTAAGTTAGCCAGATATTTTTAACTAGCTAGCTTATTTTTAAGTTAGCCAGATATTTTTAACTAGCTAGATTATTTTTAAGTTAGCCAGCTATTTTTAACTAGCTAGATTATTTTTAAGTTAGCCAGATATTTTTAACTAGCTAGCTTATTTTTAAGTTAGCCAGATATTTTTAACTAGCCAGCTTATTTTTGAGTTAGCCAGCTTATTTTTAAGTTAGCCAGATATTTTTAACTAGCTAGCTTATTTTTAAGTCAGCCAGATATTTTTAACTAGCTAGATTATTTTTAAGTTAGCCAGCTATTTTTCAACTAGCTAGATTATTTTTAAGTTAGCCAGATATTTTTAACTAGCTAGCTTATTTTTAAGTTAGCCAGCTATTTTTAACTAGCTAGATTATTTTTAAGTTAGCCAGCTATTTTTAACTAGCCAGCTTATTTTTAAGTTAGCCAGTTATTTTTTACTAGCTAGCTTATTTTTAAGTTAGCCAGCTATTTTTAACTATCTAGCTTATTTTTAAGTTAGCCAGATATTTTTAACCAGCTAGCTTATTTTTAAGTTAGCCAGCAATTTTTAACTAGCCTAACTTCGAGAAATCTAGTTTATCTAGACGAAATAATAACTTGGACAATTCCGTTACAGTGCCAGGTACCCAAACAAACCCAAAGACACTTGAAAATCGACAGATAGCGAGTGAAGGCACCTAAAACCCAAACCCAAACGAATCTTAGCAAGCCCGAGTCAACTCGAAAATTGACAGATAGCGAGTTACCATCCTAATGTTATCTTTGTTTTTCTTTTATCATTCATGTCGACCACATCAAAGAACAGTTTTGAAAAGAAAAACCAAATTTCGGTTTTTACTTCCTTTCGGGAAATTTTTCCATTTTTTCTCTTCGTGAAAACCTTCCTCGAACTTCGAAGAAACTAAAAAGAGAAATAACTAAAACAAATTATCGTTTTATAATTCCAATTATACATAAACAATTATGTTTGGGTTCCTCACTTAAGAAATTGGTGATAATCAACCGTTTCGTCCTTTAATTAATTCATGATTATTAAAATTAAGTATTAAACGGCGATGGTCGCTTGGTCAGTTTCACCTAAAACACATTTTCAATATTCGTACGAGCTGCATATAGGTGAACGCGTTTACAAGAGCTCGGAGTTTCTCGTAGCACGTGTCCGGCGTCAAATATCACAGAGGGTTCCTCTCACGCCCGAGCAAACTTAACGAGCGTTCTTTTTTGAATATCTACGATGTGTTTGTCCCGGCTAACCAGGGTTCGAGATTCGAAGGCTTGGCAACGAGGGACACGGTGTCGCGTTACGACGAACGTTTTTCTCGTTTGTGACTGTACCCGCACGCGCATGCGCGTGGGCGCGCATACGCGCATGCGCATGCTCGTGGGTGCGCATACGCGCATGCGCATGCTCGTGGGCGCGCATACGCGCATGCGCATGCTCGTGGTTGCGCATACGCGCATGCGCATTTCCGTCAACTGTCAAACTCGAAAATCTCGACTCCATCATGCGTGATGACTCTGCAGAGATCCTGACCAAAAACCGCCCACCCTCGACGACTGATCGATCCTAATATTCATTATATGCGTCCGTAACGAGACTCGAACGAAACGACGCGCTAAACGCTTGTAACCTGTCACTCGATACGAGGGCATTAACATAATACAACCGACGTTATACACGATCGAAATTTATGACGATCGTGTTCAACGCTAACCTCCCCTTAAAAAAATGCAAAATCGTCGTTCATGCAGTTTCGAATGAAAATTCAAATTAGACTCGTATTTAGATGTAATGAAAGTTGGAGATTGGTATTGGAATAGAGAAATTGAAATATAGAAATTGTGTAATTGATAGGAAATGCAAAATATGATTTATAAGGAAGTTGTAGATATGAGATTTTAACAATGAAATGTCAGTTTTTTTGTCAGGACTTCGTGCCGAGATTCATTATGAAACAATTTATTTTCAAAAGATAAAGAAGATAAACTTTAAGAATGATAATTTTTAATAATGATTATTTTTAATATAAATATTTGAAAAATCGAAATTTGAAGAATCAGAATTTAGAGAGTGCGATTTAAAGAACTAAAATGATCAAACTACTAATTATAAAAATGAAAATTTGAAGAATAAAAATTTCAACAATGAAACTTTAAATTTAAATTAAAATCAAATTAAAAAATTTTAAACACAATAAAAAATAGTAAAATAAAAATAAGAAAAATAAAACAAAATATACGAACCGTTACTCTGTTCATTAAAAATCATCAGATCCTCTTGAACCTTCTCTTTCGTCCTTCCCTGCCATTGTTTCACCCACAACAATGGGTTACGATTTTTCAAGATCAGTTTCCCGATTCAATATCAGACAATGGAACCGTGAATTGAAATTCCTGATTTCCGTTCTGACAGTCTTTTTTTTTTTTATTCCTTTTTCAATTTTTCATATTTTTTTTTGCAATATACGATCGAAGCAAATCGAAAATGGAAGAAAAATTTGGATGGTTCGGTTCTTAATGTTCCAACAACAAAACCGTGGCACGTTGAGAGTTGGCCACATGCGAGACATCTGGCATTTAACGTGAAAGAGAGCGAGAAAGGGAAAGACGAATTTCTGCAAGGGTACACGCCCCCCTGTCACGTTTCTGGTGACTGGGACGGTTATATTCCTCGCTAGGCCTTCATTGCATCGCGTTATGAACGCAGCATCGCGATCAGCCAAGGCGACGGCTTTTCGTACCCCAGGGAATTTATTGTCGCTCATTGTCAGGACACGAGCAATTATATTCTCATTGTTCCCCAATCTAGACGTTAATTAAGAATCAATGCGGTCACTCGAGCGTTAAGCCTGAAAGAGAAAAAACCACGGATTCGCACGAATCGCGAGGAAACAATAAAAAAGAGAAAAAAAAAATAAACGTAAGCAATGCGCATGCGCCGAATATTTTCTCCGCACTTTGTAATGAAATCATCATAATAACAACCCTAGTCGAGAACTATAACACCGTTTTCGGAACGAATTAAAACAACTCGTTCAGCTAATAAATTTTGCAAAATCTAACGAATTCTTCGAAAAAAATCGAAGAGTTTTTGCTATTTTTCATATTTTCGATGAACTTGGTGAACATTTTTACGTAACGTTGGTTTTTTTAGTTTGTTTGGGTTAAATTGAAATTAAACAGTTAAAAAATGTTGCTAATACAAAATACTTATTAAATAATACTTAATACTAATTGAAATATTAAATACTTATTGAAATACTCAATACTAAATACTTATTGAAAATCGAATTGTTTTTTTGGAAATCAAAGTTCGTACGGATTCTTTGATAAATCGTTTTTTTTAAATGCGAAACATTATTACTGGGGGACAAAGGGGACCCAAACGAACCGACTAAAACCCGAACAAACCCAAACAGATACGAAAAAATGTTGGCACGGTGAAACTTTATCAAATTTTGTATATATATTATAATATGACACTCAAAAAGATTTAAGTAATTTTTTAAACAATCATTTTCCAAATATTGTATTTGATCATTTTGCTGTTACTTTGTATATACTATTGTGATTATGGCGCAAGAATATATACTTTGTTAACTCGCTTTTTTTACATTACGTTTTTTCATGAAGATTTTTGATTTCGTTAAAATTGGAGCTCCAGGAGTGCCATTAGAGACTGGATTGTAAGCAGTTGGAAAAAAACAAGAAGTAGGTACCTATATTCGATGATGACGAATCAAAGACCGGGCGAACTTCACACCTAAGGCGCGAAGGAGCTCGACGTGATGTCCTTGATCACAATCGGACACCTTTGATCGAAATGGACCAACCGTAGTGATTTCACACTTCAGGATTTTTTTTTCCAAACGATTTCTTTTGACATTTTTCTTAGCGACGAGATTTAGTTCAAGATTTGCATTGCCCTGAAAAACCGGTATCGAATCCTCCATTAGGGTCCGTTTGGGCCTACGAAAAAAATCTCCCATCCCTCGTACTGATCGCAATGACGTGTCCAACGAATCGGTAAAAGCGCGTGGCCCGGTATGAAAAACAGTGCAGGCAGGTGGCGAATCGAGATGAATAAAAAATGCTTTTTAATTGCTGAACAATGACGAGAGAACTGTGAGGTCGATCGCCTGAGTCCACATGACATCGTGAGGGACATCGTGCCGTGTTTTTATCGCTATTATTCACACTCGATAATCTTCATGAATGACCTTTTCTCGTACCCTAGTAAGAGGTGAACTTAACCGATGAATTTGCCCGACACGAGTGTGTATGCAAACATCCAATTAGGACAACCAAAAGAGAAGTCTTGTGTTTGACAGCACGAAATTCTTTTCTCATCCTAAGGGTTTTTTTTGGGTTTTTTTTTAGATTTTTTTGGGTTTGGATGGGTTAGTTTGGATTTGTTTGGGTTCGTGTGGTTTTCTTTGGGTTTTTTTTAGATTTGTTTGGGTTTGGATGGGTTAGTTTGGATTTGTTTGGGTTAGTTTGGATTTGTTTGGGTTCATGTGGATTTGTTTCGCTTTGTTTGCGTTTTTTTCGGGCTTGTTTGGGTTTGTACGGATTTGTTTGGGTTCGTATGGGTTTCTTTGGGTTTGCATGTTTTTTAATTTTTTTAGTTTTTAATGACGTTAGCCAAACTCTCTGTTTTACGCTATTTCCATCACGACCCTCTTATGATTATAGAATCCACCATTATCTTAATTATTTTTTTCGTAATTATGCAGTTTGATAGTTTAAGCGTTTGGGTTTATTTCGTTTCATCAAAATCGAGTGATTTTTTCAAAAAATCGATGCTCTATTTTACCAAATATTTCCACGAACCACAAAACCCCATAACTTATGATATCAATAAAAAAAGTCAGCCACCACCGACGAAATATCAAGAGTGACGAGCAATGAAAGCAACTAGTGAAAAAAAAAAAGAAAATTGTTTCTCGTTTTTCGAAAAAGTCCCAAACTGAAAAATTACCTTTTTTTTCCCAATTCGAGAAATTTGGGAAGAAGACAGCTATTCGTTTATCAATTCTACCTTGTTACGTCAAAATTTGTAAAATTTCGAAAAAACCGTTTTGGAAATCCGTGGGAATCTATTAGCTCGATCGGGAGGAGAGAGAGGAGAGGGACGGGGGATTTGCAGCTCCCTCTTAATATTCACATTGGATTCTCATTTTCTTTGTTTGTCGAGGGAAGAGAACGATGAAACGCAATATTGCACACGGCCTCGAACAAACGAGATTCTCGTTTGATTGAAGGAATCTACGAATCCCTTGGCTCCACTGGGATGAAAAAGTAACGAGACTTTTGATGAGATGAAAGCATCATTCGGTCAAGACTTCTGTCTGCCAGTATCCATTGAAAGACCATGTGTACCAGTCGTGTAGTACCTCTTTCCATAGTTTTATCTTCGTCTCGTCGAGACTACTGATGAGCAGCAATAATCCAAGCTCCCGGTAATCGAATCAGCATCGTTAGCCTAAGTAGGCCCCCCACATCTTTCCTCAACCTCGTACATGGTGTATTCTGTCGTTGGATCGAAAATTATTCCCTCTATCGAGACTCCTCCAGGTGGTCTCCCTCCTAAGGTTGTGACCCGAGAATCTCGTGAATTCCTCCACAGATTCTTACTTCTCTCTTCTTTGTATCAATATCGAACGTGTGTGCCTATCCGGACACGCAACTGTACATTTCCTTCGTAAACTTCGTTTCAACCCTTTGGGCTTGTGGATCAATTTAAAACGAGGCAAAAATCACATCAGCCATGATTATAAAAAATTTGGTAAATGAGGAAATCCAGCATGAAACGTTTGGGTTTGTTTGAGTTTGATTTTGGGTTTGTTTGGGTTTGTTTCAACCCTTTGGTTTTATGGATCAATTTAAAACGAGGCAAAAATCACATCAGCCATGATTATAAAAAATTAGGTAAATGAGGAAATCCAGCATGAAATGTTTGGGTTTGTTTGAGTTTTTTATTTTGAGTTTGTTTGGGTTCGTTTCAACCCTTTGGGTTTATGGATCAATTTAAAACGAGGCAAAAATCACATCAGCCATGGTTATAAAAAATTAGGTAAACGAGGAAATCCAGCATGAAACGTTTGGGTTTGTTTGAGTTTTTTATTTTGAGTTTGTTTGGGTTCGTTTCAATCCTTTGGTTTTATGGATTAATTTAAAACGATGCAAAAATCCTATCGCCCATAATTATCAAAAATGAGGAACGAGACTCCAGCATGAAAAAATTGCATTCGTTAGGGTTAGGAGTCAACATATACCAAGACCATAAAAAAAAAAACCATTGTCTCTAAAGTTGACGCTCGTGAGGTTCGCAGGTTCGCGGTTACGACGGAAAAAAAAAATCGATCGACTGCAAAAAATATCTCGTGGCAAACACGGCGCAGGCACCAATTCACCGAACGACAATTTCGTGCATTAAAAAAAAAAAGGAAAAAAAAAACAAACCAACAAAACGTAAATGTACTCGTTTGCGTAAGCTTGCACTTTTGTCCCTCTTTCCATTTCCATTGGATACATGCAGTTATAATTCATAACCTGCACGAAATATTTCCTTTCCTCCCCCTCCCCCGCCCCCAATCCAATTTCTCTATTTTTTTCCTTTTCTCTCTGCTCGTACAATAACCAACCCAAACGTTCCATGTTTCCGGGTAAAACGCGTTTGTTCCACCCTGGCTAAAGAAATCAGCAAATTGAATGCACTTTCGTTGGGTTTCAATAATGTCAGTTATCCGGAAGTTTGTTTACGTCGATACTGCGCCACGAGCAGTTCGACAAAACCCTTTCGACTGAAAGTGCGTTCAGGGAGGAAAACAAAAAAAAGGGTTTCAATTTGCGACGGTACCGGTAGTTTCAGTCGTACCGTCGGGTAAAGATGATGCACTATCCGATACATCAGTAAGGTGGAGAAGGAGCAGAGGGGGTGGGGGGGATGGTTTGTACGAGAACCTCGCGATTACGGATCTATATATCAAGACGAATCCCTCGCCCCCTCGATAACCCTCCGGTACCCCACCCCGATAAACGTTTCCAACTCATTATTGACTCCGGCTAAAGTATAGACTGGTATCCATCAGGGAATAAAAAAGGACAACGCACATACGTATTCCGTAATTTTTTTTGTTTCGGTTTGTTGGTTCTTGGCTAAACCAAAGTTACGGTTATAGTAGGCGATGTTTGGGTTTGTTTGAGTTTTGTTTGAATTTAGCTCGACAGGCGTAAAAAATACGAACACATAGCCTAGCTAGGAGTATTGTGCACACAGGATTACGTAATAGGTTGGAGAAGTAGGAAATCGAATTTTTTTTTTAATTACACGTTTGTTTGAAAATGATAAAAAATGTTTTATTGAAAATAGTCTCTATTGCTTACGTTCAGACAGTGAAGCTTGAAGAGTCTTTTTACAATAAGGCTTGCTCTTTGTTGTATCTGAACGTTTTTTGGTTGTTTTCCACCCTTTTCGTTTCTCACTTCGAAAAAACGACTTTTGAATTTTTTAAGCACTCGAAAAACAGTGTTTTACCAAGAGGACATTCACCGTAAGCTTCGACGCAGATTCGACGCGATTCCGCAGTACTTATCTTCAAACGACAACGGAAAACCAACGCTGTACCAGAAATCGTAGTTCGCAGGGAGAAAACTACGTTTAAGGTTCTAGAAAAAAATATACCAGTGTATGGGAACTTGGATTCTTGCGTGTTGAAAATCTTGGTTAGCCGTTAGAGATAGACAATGGTGCTGCATTAGCTGTCTTACGGTCCCTAAACTGATGGCTACTATCATTTATAGAAAAATTCTGATTTCCTACTTTTCCACCAATTTTCTACAATGACACCCGATATACTTTTCGATGTAAAGCGCAAAAGGGCGAAAGGGAGAAAGAACGAGGCGAATATAATTCTCGGGGGTGTGCTACCAGTCACGCGCACGCCCACATTTTTCCCATTAAATAAAGTCGAATAGGTCCCCGATGACTACCAGCCATCGAATTTGCTGGTGTGGGCACGAGCATTATTATACGAGCTCGGGAGGTAAATACCTATGACAAACGCGTGCATGGTAGTCTCTTGCGAGAAAACTTCGAGACACCATAACCAATCCCCATGATTTTTCCCAGCTAGTAACCACGTGTATACGAGAAGGTATTTATCGTGTGCGGCTTCACCGAACCGAATTGCCCGGAGAGATCTGACTGGAGCAGGCACCATGGGCGTTTCACTGTACCAAGCTCCCACGATCAAACGTTTATTCATCGAATTCACCAAAGTATATCTGTACCATATACAGATCACGACCCTGTTTCACCCTCTTTACCAGCCTGGGCACAGGCACACTTTTATACCTCGTCTAATGATATTTGACTGCTTTGTGTCCCCAAAAATCCTCTTTCCAATCCCAAGGGGAATTTTTCCTACTGGCTTGGAAACTGAATTTTCACACTCCGAAAATATTATCTCTCTGGTACACAATTATAACCGCATTTTCGTGAAGGTATATTACAAGCTTTCAGGGCTTGTATACTTTTCACCCGTTTTTCACCCTGCGCCAATAAATCTCAACCGCTGTGAGCACCGTCCTAAATACACGTGCAAACATACATTTGCCTGATCTTTTTCAACACGAACCAAAAAATTCCGTGTTTCAAGTGCGTCTGCAAACAGCTTTCGAAGACTGACTGATCGTCAAATATTTGGTCATCGTCATCGAAACCAAAACAAACCCAAACAAACGAAGACTTCGCCATCAAATATTTGTCCAACCACTTCTTGATGCCAGTTGTTACTTTTAAACCGTTTTCTTCAACATCGTTTCATGGGCTCTCTGATCTTTCAGGTATTCAGTCCTGTAACAATTCCACCTATTGGCTACCTTCTAGCCAAAAAAGGAAACATTCACCAGGTGCTTTACAGACGAATCGGATGACAAATTTTCGACACTTTTGTTTGTAGTCAAAGAACCTATTGGGGTTCCAAGTGTCCATAAGATTTCCAATCCTACACTTAGGATACCGATACGGAATCATAAATTAAAAGACTTTTTAGAAAAGGGCATAGAATGGCTCCAGGAGGTCCGAGCATTGTCACCTTGTCTTTCGAAAATCCGTTAAATCGATCAGTACTTCGAAAAAAAAAAAGATAGGTCACGTGACCACGTTTGGGTGGTCCCGATCACACTGAGAAGACGAGTGCCGATACAAAGAGCTATCCAACAGCCTTCACTCCAGTTATGTACACAAGAGTCCAACAGTAGTCGATTTTGAGTCACACCGGGACATTCTTTATGCCCTTGAATCCAAAGGACTTTCAATGGGTCTGTTTGGGTTCGACTTCATCTCGTGTGGTCAGCTCTCTTATTTTCTTCGCGACCTTTCTTTTTTTTTTTCTGCGCAGGTTTACCGCAGAATGAACTATCAGATATTCATAGTGACGAAAAATGGGAAAAAAAGCTGCGCAGTCGCAGACAATTACTCTTTCTTGACAAATGCCAACTCGCGCAACGTCAAAGCTCCTCTTCGAAGTTTCAAAGAGGAAGTTCGCCATAGACGTTTCGCAAACGCTGTGGTCACGATGGGAAAGTTGGAAAACGATGGTCACATAGAACTCCAGGAGAATACGAGCTGCGTAACGAAAAAAAAAAAAAAAAAAAAAAATAGTAAAAAAAAATAAAAAATAAAGAAAACCCTCGTAATTCTCGGTACGTTGAATTTCCGTCAGAGTGAGACGGAACCTAAAATATTGCGGGAGTTGAGCGGTTGTTAGTTCGGGCAATCGTATCGTTCATAACGTATTCATTTTTTTTTTTCCTACAGATACGTATATATATATCGAGGAAGTGACGTATAGAGATCGATGATTATAATTAGCAACCGATACCGGAACAGGAACGCCTGAATTACGGTAATCAGTCGCACGCAGCCACGGTATGATTCACTTGAGGGGAGTTAAAAGAAGAAAGAAAAAAAAAAGAAAAATAAGGTACTACACGCGGAGCTCGACGAAACCGACAGTGCCGAGCACGAAGGTGGAAGGAATGAAAGAAAAACTAAAAAAAAAAAAATAATAAGACAAATAGAAATAAAAAAACTAACGACAACATGGTGACTGCGACGAAGTGACTAACAATGGCGGTTATTACAGGGACGAATCGAGCGTCGTTGGACATCGAGAAATAATACGACACCTAGAATTAACCCGATTAAAAATTCAACGAAAAAGTATCTAACGATATTGGTTGTCGTTTTTGGGTGAATCATTCGAAGAGCTTTTTTTTTATTTTAATTAGCTTTTAATTTGGGAATCCTTCGGTTGTTTCGTTGCACCGAAAATTTTTGTATTTTTGAATTAAGCTGATAAAAAATTCAACGAAAAAGAACATAATGACCAGCCAATTGTCGTTTGAGGTTGAATTATTAAACGAGCCTTTTGGTCCATTTTAACTGGGCTTTGATTTAGGAATTTTTCCAACTTTTTCGTTTGGGTTTGTTTGAGTTCGAAAATTTTCGTATTTTTTAATTGAGTCGATTCAAAATTCAATGAAAAAGTACCTAATGATCAGCCAATTGTCGTTTGAGGTTGAATCATTAAACGAGCCTTTTGGTTCATTTTAATTGGACTTTGATTTAGGAATTTTTCAACTTTTTCGTTTGGGTTTGTTTGAGTTCGAAAATTTTCGTATTTTTTAATTGAGTCGATTCAAAATTCAATGAAAAAGAGCTTAATGACCAGCCCCTTGTCATTTAAGCTTGAATCATTAAACGAGTTTTTTGTCAATTTTAACTAGGTTTTAATTTAGAAATTCCTTCAACTTTTTTCGATGCATCGAAGATTTTTATATTTTTGGAACGTTTATTCCTGGCTTGTGACGAATCCATTCGTATTTATAGGGAAATACGTCGTCGTATTTTTAATTTAGGGATCGTTAGGACCTGTGGATTATTTTGGAAAGATCATAAACCCAATTATAATTTATATGACGGTTATTTATTCGTTAAATAATCGCAGGAGATTCGCGGAGAGTACTTTATAGAGAGAGAGTCCATAATACATCGTAACATAACCACAATCCATATAAATGATGTGTCGTGTCTGAAAAGCTGAGGGAAACGAAGGAAGACGGACGAGAGGAGGAGGAGGTGGGAGAGAACGGTATTGCTCTCGGAACGCAATAGGTACACGCGTGCACAACTCTTTCCGTCCACGACTGTTATTACTGAGGGACAAAAGGTTTCCCATATGGTGACCCAGGCAGCCTCTAATATATGTCATTAGACATTACTCTATGATAATTAAATATCCGTATACGACGGGTCTTATTGTTACGTGAGTACTTACGTTACATTACCAGAAATGACACGTTGCGCTACAATGCATTCGGATGTTGGTGGACTCGAACGACTGATGCGAGAAAATTCGTATATATAGATATATATATTAATAAAAATAAAAATAAATTGCTAAATGTGTTGCAAAGCCCAAAACTCGGTAACGGTTGGACCAATTAAGCTAATCATTTTTTTAAATATTCTTCGAAGTTCGAGGAAGCTTCTTGCGGAGAGAAAAATTGAAAAAAATTTTCCGGAAATACGTAAAAAAATCGCAATTTGGTTTTGATAATTGTATTTTTTTTGTTGCCTGGGATTTTTATTTTATATAAATGTATATAAATGAAAATAAACTCGAGAACGATTTGAGCAATTTAGCTAATTATTTTTTAAAATATTCCTGGAAATTTGGTTTTTCTATTTCAAACTGTTCCTTGATATGGTTGAGATAAATAATAAATTAAAAAAAAAACAAAGATAAGATGAGGATTGGGTTGGGTTTTTTTTGGGTTAAATTAAATTTCATGCAATTTTCTCATTAGGAGAATAAATATTTTTCGTATATTTTTTGTTGAATTTGAGTTGGTTTATTTAGTGTCATGTGTCATTTAATTTATACTCATGCCAAATGATCATCAGAACAGATAAGTTATCATTAAATGAATCATATTTATTTATTATTTGTATTTTTTTTCGAATATCGATTTTACACAATTTGTTAAAGTGAATTTACAGGGAAACGTTCTCAGCATGTTCGTAAATTAAAAATAAAATAAAATGGGCGTTTCCTTTCGGTTAGGAAAAGCCCCTATTCTATATATATAAATACATAAATATATATACACAGATACACAATTATGCATAGGAAGCGTGGGTTTCCGGAGTTTGTTGGATTCCCGTCCGACTGAAAAGTTTAACGGGAACGCCAAAGTAGAGTATGTTGATAGCAGAGGCCAAAGGAGGGCTATAATAATTTTCCACCAGTGAAAGAAAATTCGCTCGAGTTTTCCATGGTACAGCAAACTTGGGTCGGAAAGATCGCGAGAAAATTCACCTTTCGTCCACCATTCATTGACTAATTTACGGCTAATTAAATGCGGAACAATAGAAGGGAAAAAAAAAGAAAAGCTCCGAGCTTGCCGACGACCTCGAAGCGAAATCTCGTACCGCCCGCTTTTCTGGCTCATTTTCCTAAACGAAACTTGCCCGAATTTTACCGGCTGGAGAAAATTACTAGATTCAGATTTACGATTTATTTTTTTAGCATTCGACGATTTATTTTTATTTATATAGATTTACGAACCTAGATTTATTTTTTCCTTTTTTATTTTTCTTGCGATTCTCTGTGATTTCCTAGTATTAATTTCCTAGAAATTGTAATTTCTATGGAATTATTAATAATTTTCCTAAAAATGGTAATTCCTATGGAATTATTGGGTATAATTAATAGTTTCCCTAAAAATGGTAATTCCTATGGAATTATTGGGAATAATTAATAATTTCCCTAAAAATGGTAATTCCTATGGAATTATTGGGAATAATTAATAATTTCCGTAAAAATGGTAATTCCTATGGAATCATAGGGAATAATTAATAATTTCCCTAAAAATGGTAATTCCTATGGAATCATAGGGAATAATTAATAATTTCCCTAAAAATGGGATTCCTATGGAATCATAGGGAATAATTAATAATTTCCCTAAAAATGGTGATTCCTATGGAATTATTGGGAATAATTAATAATTTCCCTAAAAATGGTGATTCCTATGGAATCATAGGGAATAATTAATTATTTCCCTAAAAATGGTGATTCCTATGGAATTATTGGGAATAATTACTAATTTCCCTAAAAATGGCCATTCCTATGGAATTATTGGGAATAATTAATAATTTCCCTAAAAATGGTATTTCCTATGGAATTATTGGGAATAATTAATAATTTCCCTAAAAATGGTATTTCCTATGGAATTATTGGGAATAATTAATAATTTCCCTAAAAATGGTAATTCCTATGGAATTATTGGGAATAATTAATAATTTCTCTAAAAATGGTAATTTCAAGGGAATTATTGGGTAGTGAAAAATTTTGGGAAACGAGTTCATTTTTTTCCAGGATGAAAATCGAAGGAAGATTGAAAAATGGTCGAAAATTTATCGGTCTCGACGGTTTGGCTGGTCGTATACATAAATGCATGCCAGTTTTTATCAACGATCATCATACATGCGTCATACGGAGTGAACATCGTCCTTTTTTTTTCTCCCTCATTTTCCCTGCCCTATCCATAAATATATATTTCCATTATTCGCATTTATATATCGATTGTTCATACAACGGGCACGTCGAAGCCTCCGAGACGCCGAGAAACGTACTTTTCTTTGTCTTCCCTTTTCCTCGTTTCTTCTCTTTTTTCATATTCCCTGTCTGCGAGTCATCTGCTTTCGCGACCGCATAATACGCGCTTTACAGGCACCGCGCTATCTTAATATGCTCGTGGCATCTGCTCGCGAATGTCGATATGCGCGACCGCACTGCTCATATATATATATAGAGAATTTCTGAATTATCAGTAATTGCTAAAGTTTTTTTCTTATTTTTTATAATTAATATTTTTTAATAAAAACATTTAATAATAAAATATAAATATAAACTTTAATAAATACTAATAATTCAGAAAATTTTGTTTGGGTTTGTTTGGGTTTTTTTATTATAAACATTTTTTAAGAAAACTTATAATAATAAAAATTCAGTATAAACTTTAATAATTACCAATAATTCAAAAATGCAAAAGTTATAGGCTCGTTAATGATGATTCATCGTTTAAAGTATACATAGAATTTCTGAATTATCAGTAATTGCTAAAGTGTTTTCCTTTTTTTTAATAATTAATATTTTTCATAAAAACATTTAATAATAAAATATAAATATAAACTTTAATAAATACCAATAATTCAGAAAATGTTGTTTCCGTTACTTTAGATTTTTTCTACTATTAACATTGTCAATGAAAAATCATAAAAATAAAAAATCAGTAAAAACTTTAATAATTACCAATAATTCAAAAATTCAAAAATCAATGGCTCGGTGATGATAATTAATCGTTTCATACTTATACATATACCTGCTAAATAATAATGAAAATAATACTGATAATAATAATACTAAAAAAATAACGATATTTGTTCTAACAAAATAATAATTATTATTAATAAAACTTCGAACTATTAGAAAGCGATATTTATTCACAAATGTATAAATTACAGTTAAATGTACAGTTTAATAGAGAGAAAGCGAGAGAGAGAGAGGGAAAGAGATAAAAGTAAAGAAAAAGGTACGAAGAGACCGAGAGAGAGAGAGAGAGAAAGAGGGCGTGCATAGGACAAGCTCGCGCAGAGTCTCGTTAATCTCTGGACCTCGAACCTTTCGTGTATTACGATCTCATTGTTCTCTCGTGTCTCACCTCCCCCCCCCTCCCCTCTTACTCTTCTCTCTCTCTCTCTCTCTCTCTCTCTCTCTCTCTCTCTTACCCTATCTCCATCCGGTACGAACCTGTACGACACACACGCAGGCTCACCTTTCCTTTTCTTCCCCCGCGTTAAATTGCACCTTTCGCCGGGCATGCATCGCGCATTTCCATTCGCATTCTCGCCTCGATATATCCCTAATGCGATATACGATATACGTAAGTTACGTGTTGGCTCCTCCGCGCGTTATATGGGCCCCAAAAAAAAAAAAAAAAAAAAAAAAAAAAAAAAAAAAAAAAAAAAAAAAAAAAAAAAAAAAAAAAAAAAAAAAAAAAAAAAAAAAAAAAAAAAATGGGAGGAAGAGGTATGGAGCGAGGCATCATTCGAGTCGATACATCACAATGGTCCTTCGAGGTTATAATACGAAAATAAAATGCGTAAGGCCCCTCTACGTAATAATGCATCCACGAGCTATAAAGCGAAAGACTAGCTATCCCTGCATTCATATGGTAGCCAGTAATACGTATTTTTTCCATCTATGAATCTTCAGACTCGTACCAGGTGTAGAAGTATGAAACTGGAATTTCCGTGTAGATGGCGCTAGCCATCAGTTTAGGGACCGTAAGATAGCTACTGCAGCGCCATCGTCTATCTCTAACGGTTAACCGAGATTTTCAAAACGCAAAAATCCAAGTTCTCATACACCGGTATATTTTTTTTTTTTAGAACCTTAAACGTAGTTCTCTCCCTGCGAAATACGATTTCCGGTACAGCGTTGGTTTTCCGTTGTCGTTTGAAGATAAGTACTGAGGAATCTCGTCGAATCTGCGTCGATGCTTACGGTTAAAGTCCTACTTGGTAAAATACTGTTTTTCGAGTGCTTCGAAAAATTCAAAAATCGTTTTTTCAAAGTGAGAAACGAAGAGGGTGGAAAACTACCGAAAAACTTTTAGAGACAACGAATAGCAAGCCTTTGTATGAAGAATCTGAAAGCCTCGTTGTCTGAAGATGAGCAATAGAGATTATTTTTAATAAAATATTTTTTATTTTTTTTTTTAACAGACGTGTAATTTTTACAAAAATTAATCCGGTTTTATATGTCTTACTTTAACACGTATATTTGTTTGGGTTTGTTTGGGTTAAGGTCCTCTTGGTAAAATACTGTTTTTCGAATGCTTCGAAAAATTCAAAAATCGTTTTTTCGAAGTGAAAAACGAAGAGGGTGGAAAACTACCGAAAAACTTTTAGAGACAACGAATAGCAAGCCTTATTGTAAAAAGAGTCTTCAAGCTTCACTGTCTGAACATAAGCAATCGAGATTATTTTCAATAAAATATTTTTTATCTTTTTCAAACAGTGTAATTTTTACAAAAATTCATCCGGTTTTATATGTCTTGCTTTAACACGTATGTGTGTTGTAACTCCTAATATACGACACAAACTACCCTTAAAAGGAAATCAAAGACCGGACAGCTGGATTATACACGCTTGCACTCATCCACGCTTTCGTGAAAACCGATTTGTTAGCCACGGGGCGAGAGATGATTCTTCCGACAATGTAATGACCAGAGGGAAACCCGCACATATTATTAGTCGATGTCGTTGGGGGATTCGCTGGTTTTCTCGTCACTCCCTCTAGCGTCATTGTCCATGTCAAATGGAAGGGCGAAAGAGGCGTTGGTGACGTTATTTAAAACATATCGTATATATATATATACAGGGTGCCTATATCTATCAGGATGCATATATCTGTATCTATATAAAAAAAATGAATCCCTAAATGTGTAAGCGCAAAACTCGAAAACGGTCGAACCGATTTAACTAATTATTTTTTAAAATATTCCTTAAAGTTCGAGAAAAATTCTTACGAAAACAAAAATTGAAAAAATTGTCTGGAAAAACGTAAAAACCGCAATTTGGTTTTTCCAATACAAACTGTACCTCGACGTGGTCGACATACATAATAAAAAAACAAAGATAACATTAGTATTGAATTGGCTGGTAAATTATCTCGCTATTTGTCAATTTTCGAGTTGACAGACTACAGATGAGTAATTGTTTCTCAAAATAAATTTGCTCAGCTTCAAAACAAGTTCCTCGATTTACCATTGGTTGGTTGATTCACTATCTTGTGTAATTCCATTCCTACTCATACCGGACGATCATCAAAGCAAATATACGTTATTGGCACTCTAATGAGGTTTTCCATAGTTTTTTTCTAGATCAACTAGATTTCTGTAAAAATCATAACTTTGCACAAGCAAAGTAATGATTTAACAGAAATCTAACCCAAACAAACCCAAACGACCTCAGTGAAATAGCTTTTGACAAAACGTCTGTCGCATCCGCTAGAAAATATATACACTTATGAATATACCTATATACACATATGTATACATCGGTGCATCTGTTCTGGATGAACGAGAGGCCAAAAAAAAAAACAGGGCGACCGTGTGCCACGAAAAACTGGATCTGCGTTGCGCACCGAGTCGCGAGTGCGATACACGAATGCACTTCGGACGTATAAGCGACCGGAGACATGTGTGGAAATAAATGGATGTACAACGCAAAGAGCGAATATTAGGGCACACGCTGCTTGCCGAAGAGAGATCTTGGGCGTGTCCCAACGTTGTCGTATTGCATTGTGTCCCGGTGGGGACCAAGAGAGAAATAAAGAGAGAGAGAGGGAGAGAGAGGCACACCTGGGGAGTGGTACCACGCCCCGACCCAACGTGGGCCATGTTAGGGTTCTTCGTATGGAGACCCTCAAGCCCTCAAGAGATCTGTACGGAATGGTACGAAAAGGTCTCCGTTGGGACCGATGCATTTACATACCCCTCCATCCAGTTTTCCATTTTTCCAAATCGCCTGTGTGTTGGAATGGTTTTTATGGGTGCATGGTGAATGGGTGAGCAGAAAAACGATGAATGATTGAACAGAACGATCCGGATCAACCCCGGAACAAGGTCAGTTGATTTATAATGACTTGTAGCCAATAGAACGAATTATATGGCTTTTTAGCCAAATGTGCCAAATGTCCCAATGGTCCTCGTTGAACCGATTAATCCGTTTGGGGTACTTTTGTACAGGTTTAAATCGTTTTGATGACGAATTTTGGGTTTTAGGGTCTGTATATTAGGTTTTACTAGGGTTGATAGTAGGTTAGCACGTATTTTGGAGAAATGGAGATTTGGAATGCCAGGGGTAGGTTAGGATTCTAGGGTATTAGGGAAAGTAGGACTGATCGAAAGAAAACCGAACAAACTAGTTAGGGTTGGTTGGATTTGACACTTTTTTCAAAATGGCAACCAGATATCGAATGGGTAAAGATTGGGTTTGGGTTTTGGGTCTTGATGCACACAAAGCTCTATGAAATTAATTAGTATCCGGATTATTTTACATGTGTTGATTCATTTGATCGAAATCACTATCCAAAAGGACTGAAGAATTGGATCAGGTTCAGATGAGCTAGAAAACGAAAATTGACTAGAATTTTGACTGAAAATTCTAAACTGTCAAAACTGGCGATCATAAAAACCTAGAGGAATAAAAATGAACCCTGATGGCGGTAGAGGTCTATATGTGACTCAGCATTGGAGTTTCGTCACGAGTATGAGAGTCACGGCGTTCATGAGAGGAATAATCGAGCGGCATGTGCGCCGAAGGCAGTACAAGGATCGAGCAAGAGGACACAATGAAAGCCTCGCGGTTATTACGTGAGGTCTTATAGGTGGTACGCATTGTTCGGAAGACACGCCGGATGCGAGAAGCCCCGCAAGACCTCAAGGAAAAAGTAATGGCGCCTCGAACCGGTTGCGGAGAACCGAGTTCGTTCCCTCTTCCTCACCATCCTTACCTATTCGTTCTCTTTCCTTCTCTTCGGGAGAGGAGAGTTCAATCTCCGTATAAGCCGTATGTACAAGCATAAAGAAACATATTTAAAAATGCGCAAACAAGAATTTCATTTGCCAACAACCTAAACCCAAATAAACTCGCAAACGAGAATTTCATTCCAAACAAACTTAACCCAAACAAACAGGCAAACAAGAATTTCATTCCCAAGCAAACCCAACCAAACCCAACTTGTTATTACGAATGTTTGTTACGACGAAAACAAACCCAAACGAAACTTGGTGCTTTTGTTTGGGTTTGTTTGATTCAAAGAGTAAATCTTGAAAATCCTAAAACCCAAACGTTGTTTGATACCAACCCTGTACCAATAGACCCCAATGGGATACAACTCAAGTCCTTTTGGAAATGCCCTTAGAAATAGCAGCGACCCAATACGATGTTGATCTGGAATCTAATATGATTGAATTCACGAATGACAAATCTGTAACCAAATAAATGAAGAAACTCCGTGATTTTAGTCACTTCCTGGCTGAGTTCAGAAAATCAATCATCATTGATATAATCAGTGATTTTCATGACGGCGTATCACAATGAAGCCTTTCAGGGTTTGCGCAAGTTGGAATCATCAGTTAAGTTGGTCCGAGGTCACGCGGTTGGTATTTATGCATGCCGTCGGGACCGTGGAATGAAGAATGCGCTGGTACCTCCCTGACCCACCTGGGGGCGGAATCGCGTACGCCCTGGCCGCCCCCCAGGCGTATGAGGGCTGCACGTGTCGAGTATTCACTATCGGTATAAACCAGCCTACACCGTTCCCGTACATACACATATGTTTTACGTTCATACCCGTGCCGCTTACGTGTTCCTTCGGTTACGACCCGTTAAATGGTAAAAGTAGGTGTGCGAGACTCCAATATTATCCAAGCGATCTAATCGACAATCCTCTTGGTCGAAATCATTGATAAAACGGTTTGGACCAACCTTACTCGGATTGGGTTGTTGATTGGGTATTGGGAATGAAAGTTTCGTTTGGGTTTGTTTGGGTTTGTAAAAACGGTTTGGACCAACCTAACTCTATTTCTGCGCAAAGT
>JAPYZJ010003388.1:0-16563 GCA_030522765.1 Ophioninae sp. B BG-2022a | reverse complement strand
ATTTTTTTTTTTCTTTTCTTTTTTAAATTTTTTTTTCTTTTTTTTTAATTTTTTTTTCTCTCTCTCTTTCTCTTTCTCTCTTTCCGTCGTTCTTAAACACTCTCCCCCCATACTCTTTGACTTTTCTATCCTCATATCCTGTCACGGTTTATCGAGTCTCCGTACAGCCCAGACTGGAAGTTCTCCACCTCTGCAGGTACGCCAACACGTGGAATAAAACTGGGAGTGGTTTCGATATATATCTAGGCCGAGTCCGTTTCTCTTTTCTCGCTCGTTGGGTATTATTTACTCGTATACTTTGGCCCGGCACGAGAATTTTTCGTACCTCGATTCGAAGTTAGGAATCATCGGGAGCATTTCGGGCTCGGATAGGAAATTCGAATTTCGTGTGACCAGGCTCAAAATTCCGAATTTAAATACAACGAAATTACAAATTTCGTAAATGTTTGGGTTCGTTGAAAATCAAGGCTTTGAAATCAAACGGTTCGAACGAACCCAAACAAATTTCGTAAACCGTGAAATTTACAAAATTTGAAGTTTCGGGATATTAAAATTCGGGATTTTGAGAATTCTGGTTATTCGCAAAATTCGGGATTTCAACTCCACCTCAGCATTTCCATTTCTCACTGAATCCCTCTCTCGTATTTTTACCACGCTTTTTTTTTTACTTTTTCTTCGACAGAATGAAAATTCATAATCATTTTTGGGAAAAATCCAAAGGATGGGAGAAATACTGATTTATTAAGGATTAACGAGCGTGTCTCCCACTTTTACATTTTTGTTTGTTTGGGTTTGTTATTTCCGTGCTTCCTGGCAGCTTTCACGCTTGCGACTATTGTAACCCAATGGGGACACGCTTCAACGAGCCAAACTTCCCGGATACGTACGAACCTGCTGGAAGCGATTCCGCGTTGCCGGAACAAGGAATCGTGCACGGGTTTTTTTTAGCTTGGTTCCCGAGTAGTCTCTCAATTTCACGTTATTTTTTGTGTTTCAAGCCAAAGTTGATGACACGAACGTTTTCATCGTAAAATAGATATGTAAAAGGATGGAGTCTCAAGACGACACGTTTAGAAAAAAAAAATGAAATTTATTTAACGGAGCGATCATCGTTTGGGTTTGTTTGGGTTATGTCGTTACGACTGCTGCAAACTTATCAAAAGAAAAAAAAAAACGCAATCCTGGGAAGTTCACATCGTTGCGACGAAATTTCTTTTCTCATTTTTCTATTTCTTCAGATCTTTTTGACGAAATATTTTTTTTAAATTTCAATTCTAGATTTTCGCAAAAACAAAATTTGTATAATTATTGAAGAATTTTTTTATTACGATTGCAGTAAAAAAAATAGAGAAATTAAAAAATATTGAGATATTCTTTTTATTACGATTGCAGTGAAAAAAAAAATAGAGAAATTAAAAAATGATTTTCGTTGTTCAAATACCAAAATGAATAAAAATACGAAAATACGTTCTGGCCACCCAGGGTTATCAAATATCGATTTTTCAATCGCGAAAAAAATCGTTTTTGGTGAATCGAAAGAATTATCAAAGCTTATGGAGACATCTGATGCAACGATCGAAATAATTGGAGCTACGTAACGAGTCGTTAATTCGCAGGCTGGAATTCGTCTCTTCGCGGATAGGTCGGAGGTCGACTCCGTCCATTCCCAATTAAGAGCGTGAGAGACTCGTAGAAATGTCGTGTCGCGAGTTATGCAACATCGATAGAATTGCATATCCCTTTCATCGTGAATTTCAACGTGTTCACCTCTCGTGAATCCGAGACACGATAATCGATCATACGCTTGGAAATTCGGTCAAAGGTCATCGACCTAAAAAATTCTTAATTAAATTCCCACCGACGATTCGACCAGATAGATTTTTTTTAATGATCGATCGAAGTGACAAATTTTAGCCAAACGTTCGTTTATTGCCACAAAATAATTGGGGAATTCGTTTTTAATAATTAATAACGAAAATATCAATGAATGGATTTTTCGGTCGTTCTGTAATTTATTTTTTAATTTTTTTATTTTTTTTATTTTTTTTTAAAGCGGAAACATATAAAAGGAGAATTCGCGATTTATCAAGCTATTCGATACGTAAATCAAGAAGCGTGACGTAGCATACACGTAAACCGTAAATTCCAGTTAATCGCGAGTCTCTTATCATCCTCGCTCTCGTACATTGTCTTTTTTGTCGTACAGAAGCACGGACGCGTATGAAATTACGCGTTACTCGCTTCCTCAAATATTTTCATTCGAGATTTTTTTTTATTTGATTTTTTTATCTCTCGATCCATTCGTTTTCGTCATAAAAAAAATCACCGAATTCTCGGGAAAGGCTTGTGAACGCACTTTTTGAAATAATTTTTTTCTTGTGACGTTTCGACCAAGAATTGCGTATTCAGAGAAAACATTTTTTAGAACTCTATATTCTTTTTTTTTTTTCGAAAAATTTTTCCAAAGAGTCCAAAACTTGATTTTTTGAATAAGAATTATTTTTTAAAAATCATTTTCGTCAAAATTTTGCTTTTCGAATAAAATTCTCTCTCAAAATTGGAGTCTTTGGAAAATTCCAAAACTTGATTTTTTGAATAAGAATTATTTTTAAAAAATTATTTTCGTCAAAATTTCGCTTTTCGAATAAAATTCTCTCTTAAAATTGGAGTGTTTGGAAAATTCCAAAACTTGATTTTTTGAATAAGAATTATTTTTTTTAAATTATCGGATAAAATATTCGAATAAAATTCTCTCTTAAAATTTTCTTTTCCAATTGGCGAACAAAAAATAATCGATCCGTGAGAACCCGGATCAATTTGTTTAACGGGAAAAATTTGAGACGTCGCTCGTGGGTGTTTTCGATACGAGTACGGGGTTTACGCGTACCCAAAGAATAGCGAGTTTTCGCGTGAGCGTTGAGAACGTTGCAACACACAGTGCCGGTGAAACCGGTTGCTTCGTTCGTGCGTTAAGATACCCGGGTAAGGCTTTTCACGGATTAAGAATTTCTCCCGTCGTCGCGACGGCGTTACGATTCCGGACGACTGTACGAATAACCGATGATTTGATAATCGCCGGAACAAAACAAAATGAAAAAAAAAAAGGACTCTGCTAAATTACTTTATCACTGGTATCATCGTCACTGATGACGATGAAAATTAATATGAATAGGAATATAATTAAGTTTTTTTTTTCGAAATTAACGGTCGGTTCGAATATTCGTGGATAATTTTTGTAAAAAAAAAATATTTTTTTCTCTATTTCTTTTTCACTGAAATCGTGTGAAATTTTTTTCAAAAATTCTACAAATATTTATCGTGATAACCTAGAATTTAAATATGAAAAAAAATATATTTCGAAAAATAATCGATCGGAAGAAATAAAAAAAATAAAAAAAATGAAAAAAATAAATTTTTATCCGGCAAAAATGTCTCGGAAAAAAGACGAAATCGAGGAAGACGAATGTCTCAGAAAAAATGACAAAATCGAAACTTTACGATCGAGACGTTTTCGTTAAAAAATGAAGATGTAGGCGGCGAAGTGCCTGATCTGGGAAAACAATACGCAATTACTGGCTCATCAGTCTCGAGGAGAGGCCGGGAGAGTCAAAACCATCGAGAAGAGTCGTTGGCTCGTGGCCAGAACTGTTGAACGTCAAGTTCAATGCGCCCCTCGCTTTTGTACGAAACGACCTTCCTAACGTTTCTCCGTATACATTTTCAACGATGGAAAATGAAGGATACAGAGGACGTATATCGATAAATCGATATTGCACGTCAATTTTTGATTTCGAGCGATTGCAATCAGTATATTTCGTCGTGGATGTTGAACTTGGACGGAAATGTCGGAAAACGAGGAAATTCTTTTTTTCGTCTCCCTCCTGTCTGGTCGAACCGTGCCCAATCTCGGCTTTCGCCTCGAGGAGATCGAAACCTACCCTCGTTATCCGGACGAAAAGCTACCGCGTCCTTCCCTTCCTGATTCAAAGCCAAGAATTTAGCTAATGAAATTTAGAACTGAAAAATTGTTTTTTCATCATTTTTCCAAATTTCATTTCCCAAAATTGCCCACGATTTACGAAATTTTTTGCTAAAAAGTATAACATTAGCAAAAATAATTTAAAATAACTAGAAGTATAAAATTACCCAAAAACAAACCCAAAATTTACGATTTTTTTTTTCTAGTACATAACCAAAAATAACCAACCCAAACAAACCCAAAATTTACCATTTTTTTCTAAAAAGTATAACAGAAAAAATAACTAAAAATAACTAGAAGTATAAAATTACCAAAAACAACCAACCAAAACAAACCCAAAATTTACGAATTTTTTTTCTAAAAAGTGTAAAATTAGCAAAAACAATTAAAACTAACTAAAAGTATTTTAGTTCGATTTTTTTAACTAAAACTTCAATTAAAAAAAAAACTAAAATTCAATTTTAACTAAAACATTACCAAAAAGTATATAACATTTCTTCTATTTTTTTCCTACTTTTCTTTATCAATCGAAATCCTCGAATTTCTCAAACCCAAACAAAAAAGAAAAAGACTTTTTCGTTAAATCCCAGCTACGACGATGCAGGATATCGATCGGATCAATCGTTCAGGCAAAAGCAACGCGTCAGTGATTTTCTTCGCGCCGGCAAATCGCCGGGATAAAATGTCTCGTAATCTCGAGGAGAATTCATTCGCCGTTAATCGAAGGGAGAAAGGCTGGAGGAAGTCGAAGGCACACGCGGCCGGCCGGAGGGGCAGGGGAGGGGGAGTAATCGAGGGCCTCGTGTGTACTCGCGTAGAGATGCGTTTTAACGAATTACGAGACTCTCGCCGAGTGGAGCATCGACGAGTCCGAGTCTCGAGTTCCTCACCTCGTTTCGTATTACCTCGGCTCGTTTAACCGAGCTCGCACACCCGGAACAACGGTACAACGGTGTATGATCGCGAATCTCTCTTTTTTTTCTCTCTTTCTTTCTCTCTCTCTTTCTCTATATGTGATCTAACTACATCATATTTTTAAATTGTTGCTATCTATATTTTTGCAATTTCATGATTTTGAATTATATAGGTTGTTATTTTTTTTGGAAATATTTTGGGTTTGAAATTGACTGCTGGCGATTGTGGAGGTCGTTATTATTATAATATTTATTTTTATTTTTATTTGTATACATTTATTATATTAATTATTTTTATTATACAATTATTATTTTTATTTTTATTTGTATAAATTTATTACATTAATTATTATTATATAATAATTATTTTTATTTTTATTTGTATACATTTATTATATTAATTATTTTTATTATACAATTATTATTTTTATTTTCATTTGTATAAATTTATTACATTAATTATTATTATATAATAATTATGTTTATTTTTATTTGTATAAATTTTTTATATTGATTATTCTTATATAATTATTATTTTTATTTCGTATTCTTTAGTTTTTCTGATTTTCTAATATTATTTTATTAGATTTAGTTTTTAGTTGCTTAGTTCTCAATTCTTATTATTAATTCCAACGTTTATCATTATTATTTCTGTTCTTATATTTTGTTATTATTTTTTATATATTGCACTGAATTGTCCGAAAGTATTTACTGGGGCATATTAAAATCAATCATCATCATCTCTCCTGCCAACAAAAATTCGCCATATCCGGTTGAAAATAAAAAAAGTCTTGCCAAAGTTCCCAATCGGAGGGCTGTTCTACCTCGTTCGAGGCAGAACAGCCCGTAGTAATTTTTTTTTCTTTTTTTTTTTTCGTCGACCGATCACACGCGAGGGGGGAGAATGCACGAGTCGCTATATCCGAAGCTTCAGTGACGTTGAGGCGCGGAAGTGTTTCTGGTGGATTTGGGCGTCGTCTAGTATCGAGCGTCGAGACGCCGGGACGCGAGTCAAGCTGTTGCCATGCCAACCCGGCTCGAGTCTCCTCGTTTCTCGTTCTACCTCTCCCTCTAACCCGACTCGTGGTCCTCTCGCTTCCGCTTCAGTCTTTCCACTCGACAACGATGTTTCTCGAATCGAAAAAAAAAACCAAAAAAAAATTCCAACTTTCGGAGGGTATAGAATTCGATGATTTTTTTTTTATTGACGATCCAGAATAATTCCTCAGTCGATTCTGATAACAGCTCGGGCGGGAAGGGAGGAAACGTCTGGATCGTTAAATCTTGAGAGTTCGGGGCAAAATTTTATCTCCCCCAATTAAGTGAGACTGGCCAGGTCGAGGACGCCGGAAAAGAGCCAAATCTTGTGTAAAGTCAGTTTTCAATGAGAATGAGATTTTCTTAAATTTTTTATTGATTTTTATAGTTTTTTATTCATTTTAAAATTTTTGTATAAATTAAAAAATTTTTTTATTAATTTAAAAATTTTTTGTATATATTTTAAAATTTTTTTATTAATTTAAAGAATTTTTGTATAAATTTTAAAAATTTTTTATTAATTGAAAAATTTTTTTTTTAATTAAAAAAATTTTTTTTAATTTTATAATTTTTTTTTAAATTTCTTCTTTTTAATATTAAAATTTTTTTTTATTATTATTAGTTTTTTGTTTTTCCCTTGACGTAAGCACTTGGAAAGCTACTTCCGGCGGATTTTCAATATTTATCGACGACTTTTCGGTAAATATTGAATCCTGTTTTTTCGAAGACTTTAATCAGAAAAGACGATATTTAAAAGCTCCCAACGGTTTTAGGGTTGGAATTCAGGCAATTGTGGAAATATATAGGGTGTCCGAAAAATTCTGGGTAAAGTCGTTATTCGAGAAAGAATGAGAGAAATCTCATTCTTTCTCGAACGCAGATCGCAAACGTTTTCGCCGATGGTAAACTCAAGCATCGACTTTACCACCGTTGAATAATTCGATTCTCTGCTGTATTGACTCAGCCGGATTCAAGCCGGGGTTTCCTAGTGTGTAACGTGCTGCCATCTCGGCGGATAAATTCGGAAACGGCAGAATCGTATCAAAGCCTCTTCAATGCTGATCCATCTGTTTTTTTACAACCCAAAACTACAAATTTTGTAAATTTTTGGTTTTGTTTGGGTTTGTTTAAAATCAAACTAACGAACCCAAAACTACAAATTTCGGAAATTTTCGGGTTTGTTTGGGTTTGTTTAAAATCAATCTAACGAACCCAAACAAACTCAAACTTCGTTTGGGTTTAAAATCCAACTAACGAACCCAAATAAACCCAAAAATTTACAAAATTTGTAGTTTCGGAATATTCAAATTCGGGATTTTGAGCCTTCTGATCAAGTTCGGGTTTTCTACCCCACCTCGAATGAGTGTAGAAAAAAGCACATCGTACCCGGACAGAGAGAAAGAAACATCGGAACTTTTTCAGGATTTTGTCATCTTTCGAGTTTGACAGAATGCACGAGACACCCAGAATATCTCTTTGCGTTGTATCGCGAATATTCTCCTCTACAACCTCGCTCGCACCGATTGTTTACAAATAGTGTTTACGAGTACCCTAGACGAGGTCGAAAAGGGTGCGAGATCGCTTTGTCTCGTATCGTGTCACGAGACGCATCGCGACGTCGTCTCTTCCCGTAAACAAAGCGCATATGAGAATGATTCAAGATTGCAAACAATTTTTTAAATTAAAATAAACCCAAACAATTTTTTTCAAATTAAAATTTTTTAAATTAAATTTTTTAATTTTTAATTTTTCAAATTAAAATAAACCCGAATATTTAATATTTTTTTAAATTTTAATAAAAGCAAGCAAACAATTGTTTTTAAAATTAAAATAAACCCAAACAATTATTTTTCAAATAAAAATAAACCCAAACAAACAATTATTTTTCAAATTAAAACAAACCCAAACAAACAATTATTTTTCCAATAAAAATAAACCCAAACAAACAATTATTTTTCCAATAAAAATAAACCCAAACAAACAATTATTTTTTCAAATTAAAACAAACCCAAACAAACAATTATTTTTCAAATTAAAACAAACCCAAACAAACAATTATTTTTCCAATAAAAATAAACTCAAACAAATTATTTTTGAAATAAAAATAATTGTGTGCGTTTCGGATTTCATTACAAAATTGCGATGAAATCCCGAAACTGGTTAATTTAATGAAAACTGTCACAATTAATGAATTTTTTTTCATTACATAAAATATGATAATATTTTTCTAGATTGCTTTGAAAATCAATAATTACCACGATTGATAATCGTTGACAGTATTCTATTGAAAATGTAATTACTGGAATATTAATTATGAAAATGAAAAATTGAGAGTGAAAATATTAACGATCGATGGCCTTGGAGGATCAGCAAAAGTTTGCTCGTTGATTTCTCATCTCATCAGCAACCTACTCGCACTAACTAAATTCCTATCATGGAATTTCTATATATACAAAGTCGAATGATTCGACATCCGAGAGTACCACAGGCTCCGAATTGCGTCGCAACGCTCTCGGTGTCTTCGTGATCCGAGAATAGCAAACGGACGAGCCAGGAGTCGACTAGAGCCTCCCGTAGCCCTCGAGCGCGGTTTGTGGCTTGCATTTTTTTTTTTCAACCGCGTCGACGAGCAAGAGAGAGAGAGAGAGTTTCGTACTGCCTGAGAAGGCGAGAAGTTGACCTCTGGACGGGGGAAAATTAAAAAGCTCTCTTTGTATTAATTACTCAAACCTCCTCCAACTTGTTTCGTTTTATCATCCAGTTCCTTCCATCAACATTGGCCCTCGTCTAGTTGCTCATTTTCCTGCTACTTATTTTTCAACTCTAAAGCTCGCTGCACTTTTTCATGTTTCGAAACGTACGCCCCCCCTCGTGCTGGTGAATCGATCTTTTTTAACAGTTTTCGAGGTTGGGGTATGACCAGAAGAATCAAAATCCCGAATTTCAATATTCCGAAACAAATTTCTTGAATTTTTGGGTTTTGTTTAAAATTGAACTTACGAACCTAAACAAACCTAAACAAATTTCGTGAACCTTTTGCTGGCATGATCTTCAGGAAATTCGTAAATTCGGAATTTCAAAAATTCGGAATTTCCAGGCTTCTGGTCAATCAAAGTTCGTGTTTCCTACCTAACCCCTAACCCAAACAAACTACAAATTCCTTAAATTTTTGAGTTTTGTTTAAAACTTCATCAACAAACCCAAACAAATTTCGTGATCCTTTTGCTATCATCTTCAGTAAATTCGTAAATTCGGAATTTCAAAAACTCAGAATTTTGAGGCTTTTCTGATCAGTCGAAGTTCGTGTTTCCTACCCAACCTCCAATCTTCGATCGAATTTTTCCCATTTCTCCATTAATTAAAGAATTCAAAAAAAAAAGAAAAAGAAAAGACTTCCGCTTTTTGGATTTCCGCTTCGAGCCGAGGACCAAAGTGTCGTTGTCTTTTTTCGTTGTTGGTCTCGCGGTCGTTGTCTTCTTCTGTTACGTGGGACGGTCTTGGGCTCCGGCGGTGTCTCTATATAAGCCAGTACCGAGTGTCGGTTGCCTCCGAGTCGACGCCGGTCAGCCCGTAACGCAATCTACCTCTTTATATCCCTTTCTTTCTCTTTCGTTCCGTTGGCTCGTACGGTTTTTATCGCAAAGTCGTTGGCGAAGAGAGAAAAAGAAAAAAAGAAAAAAAGAAAAAAAGAAAAAAAAAGAAAAAAAAAGAAAAAGAGAGGGAACCGATAGGAGATACGAAGCGCGCAAGGAAGTATTGCGTTGCATCTGAAAGAGTGTCCGAACTGCGTGGGTGGTGCGCAAATTACTTCGCACCCGAGTCGATCGCGCTCCTGTTCGCGTTCAACGAAGCGACGCTTTCCCCCCCTTTTTTTTCCTCGAGAAAATCGATATTTTCATTTTTTTTTTTCATTTCTTTTTTCCTTTTCAAAATCACTCGGTTTTTTTCCCGTTTGATAAAAAGTGCAAAAGTGTGACCCGTCGAAAAAGTGCTCGAACGAGATCGGGTCAAGAAATATTTTTTATTAAAAATGGAATCGATGATAAAAGTTGGAAAAAGTCTCGGGGATGGTGTTTATCGCGCGGTTGGTGCTGTTGCCAGGGGTGCCCGAAGAGTTTTGTCCGCGTTACCACTTTTGGGCATCGCACCGCCCGATGTCTACGACGACCCCCGAAATTTCGACGACAATCATGTTACAGAGGTACGATATACGGATTCGAGTTTCGCTCCAACGAATTTCCTTTTTCGACTCGTTACTTCCGTTCTACCATCAAATTGCTTCAATATATATTTTTTTTTCAATATATTTTTTTCTATGTATTTTTCAATATATATTTTCAATATATATATTTTTTTTCAATATATAATATATTCAATATATATTTTCAAAATATATTTCCAATATATTTTTTAAAGCAATTTTAATCAACGAACGCCATCTCGAGGGACGATTTTTTTTTCTACAGTAGTCCAAACCTTTGAAGAATTAACAGTCGACTAGCCAGCCATCATTTTTCGTACTCGATTCCTTCCACCCATTAGCCACGCAATAATTATTATTTCGTGATACTTGCTCGTCGTTAATAGTTTCCCTACCTACGCGAACTGCTAAACCGGTCAGTTCGATTCATCCAGTGGGCAGGCCACTTCCGCCCAGACAATTTCCGGTCTACCTTTATTTTGTCTGCTTTTTTTTTATGTACCTTTTTTTCACTGCATCGAAAACAAGTATCTCGTGAATCTCCCCTTTTCCCCTCTCCGCCTGTGTAGATCGCACTTGAACGAGAATTTCATTTACAATTTGGGTCGTTGCGATCCAATGATGTTTTATTAATTTTATTTTATTTTCTTTTTTCTTTTTTTATTTTCGCTTAATTCGAATCCTCTTTTTAAAAGTTCTTATTTTGGAGAAAAAATAAGTAAAAAGGGGTTTTTTGATTTATTAAATTTCAATTGTTTTTAAATGAAATTTAAAAGACATTTGGGTCATTTGTGTCATTTCCGGAACTTAAATAATTCAATTAAAAAATTGAACAATAAAAACGAACTTTTGGGATGTTCCAGTTTGGCAATTTTTTTTTTCCCGACGCAATTATATTATTTCTCGTCCACGATATCTATTTCTATGTCTATCTTTAATTCCACCTCTCACCATCAACCTCCGCCTTTTGCTCTTTCCCACATGCAAAAATAGCCCGTGGCGCCGAGGAGAAATTCACGAGACGAAAGCACAGCGAAAATCTGCCAAAGACGAGTGCCTGAAGATTTTCACAAAGAACCTTCAGTTCTTATAAAAAGATTATCCTTTACGACGATCAATGATTTTCCACGGTGAACACTGGTGGATTGTACCGAAGTGTATTTTTGAATGTTCCAAATTCATCGATCCAAGCTGCAATTATTTAAAGAGCAGCTAACTGAGGGAAGGAAAAAAAAACGAATTGGGTTAAGTTTTTGTCCCGGCACTGAAACAGACTTCCTTTTTGCGTGATGTACAAAGAAAAAGGAAACGATGGCGAATAAAAATTGCAAAATTATTGAGATTATTATTTCGCAACGCAGTCATGAATTAATTAAATAAGTAATCGTGAGCAATTAAGAAATGGACGATCGTAGCGAACAATGAGCCTTCCATTCGTACTTGCTCGGACATTTTGGCCTTTGGCCAATTTTTACAAACGCCTCGGTCTTGGGATAAACTTTTTGGTCGATAGCCAAAAAAGCTCAGAGTTTTTCTTCACTTGAGTATTTCGAGTGCACTAGGCTTGTGAAGAGCGATTAAATTATGATTTCTCAATTAGCTCTTCGTATCGATTCAACGATTCAAAAATAACTGAAATATTTTGAAAAATTCTCGTACGTCAAATATCACTCGAAAAATTCCACGCTTTTTTACTAAGGTTAAAAAACGTCACTTCCGGTAAGAAAAAAAAAAAAGATTGACGAAAGTGGATCACGAGAGGTCCTCCAGCGGGATTATATAATATATTCATGGCTCCGGATAAACGTGGAAACATTCGTCATGTGAAACGAGACTCGAGAGTGTCCCGTCTCAAGAGACACTTCTCCGGATATGGCACACTGACACGGTTGCCCAAGCGGGATTTCCTGTCTTGCCTTTAACCCTCGGGTGCTACAGTTTTACCCGTATTTTCCGGCCCCCTTAATTCGTGCTAGAGAATTTGAACTACTGAACGATCTAGAATCTCAAAATTTCCACTCTCTCTTAGACAGGACTCGACTTGCCAGCGTTAGTATATTCAAGCGTGAAAACTCTCGTTCGTTTTATTCACCCCCTTGTCTATTTACGAGCGTCGACGATGATGTCAGAAGGAGAGTGAGACAGCTCCAATGGGGAAAGAGTTTCACCCTTGGTAGAGAACACTCGACGAGGGTAGCGAACAATTCCGAGAGCTTGACAACACGAACGCTTTAGAAAGGTTCCAGACTTAAAATCTCACGCTCGACTGAACTAACGTTTTACTCTAAAACACTCGAAACTCGAAGACCGTAGCACGAATAAATCAAATAAAAACCAATTATTATCAAATTATTACCAATTAATTATTATCAAATTAAAATAAAAAAAAACTGTTCCGGATTCGTTACGGCGTCCGTATTTCTGCCCGGTGGACTTCTGGACGGTTTTTTTTTTGGGCAAGCGAGCTAAACGAATGATTGAGAAAAATCATATTTATCAAAACTTGGAAAAATGATAACGAAGTGTTTTGGGAAACGTTTAATCCATGAGCATTAATCCTTGCATCAATGAGTAGTCGTTTTCTTTCGAGATAGTTAATCGTCCGGGTGTTTTTTTCTAGCTAGCGAAAAAAAACGTAACGATTTTCTTGTCCGGATTGTTCAGGGTAGCGAAGAAGCTGAAACAGCGGAAGGAGGATCAGCCGGAGGATCAGCGAGCTGTCAATCCGAGGATAAATCGGGAGCTAGCAGCCCAACGGAGAAGGATCAAACCGAGGACGCGGTGACCGAAGGAGTTTCGTCCGATCCGGCAAAACCGGAACAGAAAATATCATCGAGCAAAGCTGGAAGCCCCGTTGGATCATCATCGAGTCCAGGAGAAGAGAAGAAAGACGATACGACGACTCCCGCACCCACTCCCGTTCCCAACGTGGCTGAAAAAACCGAGGATAACGAGAAAGAGGTTTTGGATCTCGCGAAAGCTGAAAATAATGTTGAGGTCAGTCAAGTGATGGCGACGGTTATAGATGCCCCGGTAGAGGTCAGCTCCCTGTCAAAACAAAAAAATACTACGGCTACCAAAGCGCCGTCTATCATTGAGAGGAAAACCAGTGAGGATATCCCGTCCCAATTCCCATCGAGTCCACCGCCGACACCGATCGATCCGTCGCCTTTGCAACAAGCCCAGCAAGTTGCTGCGAACGCCACGGCGCTCGCCGAGGCGCTCAAGCTTCCTGCAGAGGCTGCGAACAGCACTTCCGGTCACGCTCCTGACGACGTTCCCGACGTACCTAACGACCTAACCTCCCAAAAAAAGACACCAGGCGACGATAATTCCCACCTTTCCGATCGCCCATCAGCTAACCCCCTCGAAACGATTGCCCGAGACGCGGATAAATCCGATATTTTCACGGTCACCCACGAGCAAAAAGCTGAGTCCCCAGTATCGAGCGATGAAATTAGCCATGAAATTCTCATTGCGAAAGACGATAATCCGATCGACGACGGAATTCGAACCAATGATGTCTCGTCGAAACCGGAAATCGGCGAATCCGTTTTGCCCACCGAGGAAGGCCCTGTACCGATCTCTGATGTTATCGTTGAAGCGAAACCTGCTCTCGTTGTTCCCGATATTGAAGACGAGAAAAATCACGTTGATGATTCACTCGTCGTTACCGAAGAGACCATCGATACCAGACCCGATATCGGCGAAGCTCTCAACGAGCCAGTCACTTTTGAAGACCTCGATGATAACGTGGAAAAGGATTTACCACCACCTTTGCCCGAATCGCCGATACCCGTGCCTAAAGCTACCAGCCAATTGTTGAACTTCATATCCAGCCAAATCGAGGATACCGTTGTCGTCACGGAATTTCCGGAAAAGCAACCGGATATTACTGAAACGGAAATCTCGCCTTTCACGATCATCGCTAGTCCAGATGTTGTTGAAGAACCAACGCTGGAAATTGCTTCGAAAGCACCGTGTCATTCGTCGATTATTGAAATTCAAGAATCCGTTATTGCTGAAGAGCTACCGGAAGTTGCTACGAGTCAAGTATGCGACTCGATTCCTGTCGATATTTCAAAATCCGATTGCGTAATTTCTCCAAAAATTCCGTCGAAGGATCTTCCATGCGATTCTACGAAAATCGAAAAATCCGAGTCTTCCGATATCGAAGAAATCGTGGAAATCGTAGAAATCGTAGAAAAAAAAGAAGTCGAGTCGAAACTCGAAGAAACATGTTCAAAAGTAGCGTCGCAAGATCCCATCGACCATCCAGTCTTCCAAGATAGTAAAACCGATGAATCTTCTCGTTCAGCAAGTCCCGATAAATCGTGTCAGAATTCATCCACTAGCGTTAGTCCTACCGAAGAGCCGATAGAATCTCACCAGCCGCAACGACCCTCGTCGTTCCTGGCGAGTTCTGAAACTACAAAATGTCAAACGGAAATGGAAAGGCTTCCTTCGACGCCATCCCGAAGTCCCCTCGTCGAGAATATCGAAGAAACCGGAAATCTTTGCGAATCAACCGGAGCTTCCGTTTCGTTCCTCGAGTCATCAGACGATCGTAGCAATCGCGAATTCAAGATGGAATCCTCCGAGCAAAGTCTCAATTCTTACAATTCGGAAGTCGAATTGAAGGAGAGATTGGCCGAACCAATGGGGGATTATGAGATCGTCGATACTCAATTAACGAACTTCATCGAGGATAACGACCAGGTGACTAACGTGCAAAATCCTGGCATGAATCACTAAAAAAAAAAAAAACAATTAAAAAACAAAGAATTTGAAAAAAAAAAGCGAATCAAAAGAAACGACCGTTTTCCTACATCGGCGGGTTATCCCAAAAGTATTTCGCCGTTGGGTCTGCCAAATTTGAACAAAATATTGTAACATCAATCTCTGTGGTGTAACCTGAAGCACACACGAATCTCTCTCTCTCTCTCTCTCTCTCTCTCTCTCTCTCTCTCTCTCTCTCTCTTTTATTCTACCTTAATCTCTGTCTCTGTGTAACGCGAGTTCCTTGTCTCTTACGTATACGCTCCTCTCACTGTTGTCTTTATACATACAGGGTGTCCGGTAATGAATGATACTTGAAATTTCTTATAGTATAACTTATGGCCGTTTAGAAAAAAATACGAATGAAAATATATCATGAGGTTGAAGTTCGCAACGTTGCGACGCAACGAAAATCATTATTTTTTTATTTCTCCATATCTTTTTCATTATAATCGTAATTAAAATACCTTAATAATTATACAAATCTTTATTTTAATAACCTAGAGTTCAAATCTCAAAAAAAAATATTTCGCCAAATAATAGATTTAAGGAAATAAAAAAAATTAGAAAAGAAATTTCGTTGCGTCGCAACGATGCGAACTTCAAGTCCATAATATATTATAAGTAGTACCTGAGTTATGACTTTTTTTTTAAAGTCTATTTTTTTGCCTTATTTCACTTTTGTGAACTCGGCGATCAGAAATGTATGAATAAAACAACAAAAAACCGATGGAATCGATTCACTTTTGATCGTAGTGTTCATAAAAGTGAAATGAGGTAAAAAAATTAGACTTAAAAAAAATCATAACTTTTGTTCTACTTATGATTTTTTTTTTTCGTATTTTTTTCTGAGGGGCATGAGATATACTATAACACATTTCAAGGTTATTCATTCATTACCGGACACCCTGTATACGCCACGTTCCACAAATGTGTCTCGTCATTTCACTCTTCTCGACTCTCGCTGGGAGTCATGTTTCCATTCTCGATCCATTCTCCCTTTGTTGCCGATGACACTGGCCTACGAATGAAACAAGGGTTGCAAAAGTTCCCGAAGGGTTGAAGGGTTCGCGCGTGCTCGATCGTTGGGGTTCGTCTGGGATTTTTTCTTTTTTTTTTCTTCTTTTTTTTTTATGTCTCTTTTATACACGTATGGACGAGAGCCTCCTTCCTGCTGCCTTCACGACTCACCGCGTCAACGATCCTTCAAGAATTTCCCGTTGATACATCATCGAGAACTCTACAAATGCCTGTATCCATCTTCATCGAAAACGACAAATTAATCCCCGCCCCACCCCACCCCCAATTATATTACGATCCCTAAAACTTGGCAGAGAGATAAGATATTGATAACAACGTCTACTGCTACGTACGAAAAGAATCCCGAATCCTTCAAACCCAAACCCCGTGTTGTTTGCCTCTTGGTTTTCGCTATGATGAGAAAATAATATATATATATATATATATGTCCAATTTTGTACATACGTATTAACGCAAGAAATCGCGAGGTCCATAATGCAGTTGCATAAAGGAGAATTCAGATTTATATTTATATATACAGCCTTGGCCAAAAGTATTAGGCATCTAATAATTTTTCTATCCGGACGAAAAATCGAATTTCTCGGCGAAAAAAAATCGTAAAAATTTGTTCA
>JAPYZJ010003387.1:0-16564 GCA_030522765.1 Ophioninae sp. B BG-2022a | reverse complement strand
GCTTTCAAAAGCCTTCAAAAGAATGATAAAAACTCATAAACATCTAAGTTTTATAGTGAAACACTTGAACTTGCCCATTAATAAGAGTGAAACAACATGGCAATACTTTTTACGAACAAATCGTGGTGGGCCCTATTTTGTTTTGAGTAGTTTACATAGGAATGCAATTGGATCCCTATCAAAATTTCTGCACGGGTTAAAGCGCTGATGAAAAAATATTGTCAAATGTATCGAATCGTCGATCAAATGACACTTTTATATTTATAGTTGTTATCTAATATAAAAACTATAATATTTACAAAGCAACGTTTATTAAAAATATCTTACCAGTGACAAAAAGTTCTTCGGTATTTTCCACGTAAGCAACACCCTGCGGGGCCATCATCTCTTTGCTCTGATACCTCTTGAGCAATTTGTATTTCTTGTCGAGAACGACGATTTGACGGGCACCAGGACAAGCAACGAAAACATGATCCCTGGAGGGATCATGTGCCATTCCTGCCGGTCGTTCGACGAGTTCTCGACTCACGATACATTTCGGTGAGAAACTTTTTTGCCTTTTAATTTAAGTTCAAACGGGAGTTCATAATTTTGTAATTGTAAAATAATTTTGAACAATTCCGAAGTATCTTCGCTTTTAATATCGTCAATTTTTGCGTTTTTGTACCTGTAAGAAAGATCGCCGTCGTCCCTCTGTGACGTTAAGTCAACAGGTATAATATGTAATTTATCTACGATATTAGAATCCCCTAACTCTGGATCCCACGAGTCGTCCAGTTGCAGGAGTTCCGTCGCTTCGCGATACAGAGCCACGAACGTTTTCACCTGCAAGGAAAACCTCAAATGATGCGAACAACTCGATATATGCTCCGGTGATTATTTTTCTACATGGGTTTATCATTATTTTTATTTCTTTTTTTTAGAGTATCTCGGAAACCATTTTCCTGTCGTTTGAATATTCAGGTTTTCGACCAAGCGTTTTATAACACAACTGAGGTATTTTCAAATCGTTGTTTTCTCATGATTGAACAAACAAAAAACCTAAAAAAAAAAACAAACGACCAAAAACTCAAACCTAAAAAAAAATCGGGTCAAATCGTGGCTTATTTTATTTATTGACGACGGTGGTTAAGTTTTGGTTAGCTAACATTGTGGATTCATATTATTAGCTAATATCACATCTAAGTTTTTTTTTCGAAAAATGCAAATTCTATTTTTTATTTTGATTTTTAAGACAAAATTAAGACAAAATCTTTTCGTTTTATTTCAATCCTAATCACTTACATTTAACATCAACAAATTTTTATATAAAAACTTCATATTAACATTTTTTAAATTATTATTTAAATCAATTTTACTTATTGGATTTATAAAAACTGTTTCAATTAGATTTGAACAATTAAATATATCTTCAATAAATCTTAAATTATGTAAATATAATTAAATCAGACTTAAATAACTATTTAATTTTATTCATACAATTATAGAAGTCCATTATTATTTCCCGAAGTAATTCCAAAAAAGCGCGCATTTCGAAAGGAGAAATAAAGAGGGGGATATCGAGTAATTTATAATCGATCGATTATTTCGCGACCTCGTCATCTTCCGTTTCATTTGTTTTGCATGGATCGAGCGGGTAGTAACTAGCCCGTGAAATATGCGAAGCAATGCGGTTGACGTCGTAGCCCGCGAATCGTGTGTTCATCGATGCGATGCTAAGTTGTGGCCAATTGAGAGGACGTCGCACATGCAGCGAAAAATCATTCCTACCACCCGACCGAACTTTTTGTATCCCCCTTGCTTTCTGGCACTTATGTACGAGTGACCTGGAACTCGGGAGAACAATTCCGTTCCCGCAAACCCCTAGAAGCTTGTACGGGGTCACGTGCCGGAGCGTGTACACTCTTTGTCGTTCTATCTTCGTCTCTCGCCCGTAAAGGGCGGATCGACCTTTATATATATATATATATATATATATATTTCTACATGTGTACGAAGCGTGCAAAGACACGTGTATATAAAATAGGATTGGTGACCAACGTTTCTGTTTGCATCGCTGTTGGTACCAGAACAACTTCGACGGCTACTCGAACGAGATCTGGGTACTGTCATAAAAAATCACGGTCCGTAATGCCGAAGCAATAAATTATTCAAACTTAAAAAAAAAAAAAAAAAAACGATCCAATTTTAACATTTTCACGAAAAGTGCGCGTCCGGGGAAGTTCCGACGGTCATCCTTGATTAAATAAATAATTCAACGTACTTTTGGGTTCGAAATGGATTTGTTATTGATATTAGGTGTAGTAAAAAGAAATCCATTATTTTGTGGACTCAGCCAATCTCAAACTGAGCCAATCAATCACAAAATTGTCGCAGAATTTTGTTTAGTACGAAATCTCACTTTTTTAATACAGATACAATAGAGATACAGATAACCAAAACTATCTATTGGAAAATTCATGGATTTCTTTTGACTACACCTAATTTTACTGATATCAATTCGTTTTTTTAATCGTTTTTTTTTCTTTCGAGCAACTGATGTTCCAGCCTTCGGATCGAAGGTAGTTCGAGACAGGATGTCGATACGCTCGTGAAAAAAACCACGCGAAAAATATCCGCTATACCTGTTGTCTATTTATGGTGGTTCCCTTTGTAATGGTCATGGAGGAGTGAAAAAGACGTGACGAGTGACAAATTCATAGAAAGGTTATTTGGAGATAAAAAAAAAAGAGGGAAACATATATATAGGGAAGGTAATGGGGGAAAAGGAGAAATGATTAAAAAAAGTGTTGGTGGACTCGATCCGGTCAGCCCTCGTCTGATTCGCAGCGTTCGTTTCGTCAAAGCAAATTGGCCTTACTCTGTAACACGAGGTGGGTCTCGTGCGAGCGAATCTTACATCTGTACTTCTATAAACATACGTGTTACAAAATTAATGATAGGCAAGTTAGTTACAGGTCACTTGATTTTCCCAGGCTCGAAAGTGAGGGGCTCCGAAATTACAGGCATTTACCCACTTCTGTATTACGTACGACTTTCTGCCTTTCAGCTTCGCGACAATCGTTGGCCCCGTTTTTCTCACTGTGGCTAATTTCGGGGACACTTCCAATCGACGCGTGTTCTGTACTATTTTCACCCTCCTGTACACCCACATTAGTAAGCAACGAAAACTAAGTAGCCGAAAAGTTGTGGTTAACGATCGTGATTATACAGCGTCGTGTTTGGATGTATAACTTTCTCTTTCCCATCGTTGTTTTTTTTAGCTCTGCTTTATATTCATTGTATGGTTTTTGTAATTAGGGAACTGCGTCCGTTTGTAAATTGCGAATTTTTTATTTTTCTATTATTGCAGGGAAGTGTAAATTGCACCTAGGCATAAATATATTAATCAATTAATCAAACAATCTCTCTTTTTCTTCCCCCCTCCCTCTCTAGCACGACTCGTTAAGCAAATCTTTTACGAGTGGATTAACGTAAGCACTATTCATGGTGTTTGCACTTTTTTCGTCTGATTGCCTTATATCGACGATTTTTGAGTTTCATGAATGAGCAAACACGCGAAAAAAATGAATTGGCTCTCTGGTCAGGTTCGTAGTGAACTTTTTTGACTCTATTGGAGTTCTAATCAGCTAGCCTCACTTGCCTCACTCCCAACAGGAATTTCCATTACAAGGGGCTTCAAGGACTTATTTGAGGTTGCCATGATAAAGAAAGCATCAAATAAGGCCATGATAACTTCGAATGAGCTCTTTCCTTATCAGGGAAGATTCCCATAAGCCCTTAAAAGCCCTCAGTCTTAAGAGGAATTTCCCGTCAATTTTTCGCACGAGAATGATTGGGTTTGATTGGGTTTAGGGTTTCCTGAATCAACAATTTGCATAATGAGGTTATGACAATTATGTAAAAAGATATTTGGGACACTTTGCGATCGTGGACATGCGATCTAGTTACACTGGCGTTACAGCTGATGGTTCGATTCCGCAGATGCTGAAAGCTAATATATGGCTCATTATTTCGACGGTTGTCTCGTTAATAGAAATTTATTCGGGGAGTCAATGATAATTCATCTGCCCGAACTTCATCAGCGGATCATCATTATTCGTAATAATCAACGTCGCGCATCGCGACATTTACATGCATCGCGTCAAGAATTAATCGCAATCATAAACATCGCAATACCCGTCACTTTTCGAAACTCCGGTGTTTTTATCCGTTTCGAAACGAGTTATTCGATTGTACGTTTTAGCCTCCGGTGGGATATGACATTTCAGGAACACAGTTAGTGTTTTGTACGAAGCGTAATCAATTTTTTTTTTTTCAAAAATGTGAGTTTTTGTTTGAATTTTTCGGTTTTCGCTGAAACTTTGTTTATCGTTCCAGGGAATAGAATTTTGAGTGTATTTTAGGACAGGAAATTTGAAGATTAACAGTGTTGCCAGTGTTTCGAAAAATTGAAAATCTAATACTTTTTTCCTATTTAGTACGTCAGTGCGCCTTTCGCAGATGTTTATTGCAATTTTCCGTTTTTCAGTACCCGAAGTAGAAAAAAAAACTCGAATACTCGTGAAAAGCTTGGTTCATCCTCAAATGGAAAAAGTCCCGCGGCCTCTGGAGATTGTTGCAGTCGTGAGATGGCAGCGCTCATTGGCAAGCCAATCTAGCTCACCCCAGCTGACCTGATCATGTTCGATTACAGATTGAGCCGTTTATGGTCATTACTCAACCCTGATAGGTCCATGGTTTGGTATTAGTAGGATTGAATGGTGATGCCATTGCACATTGGACATAGCCAATACTCTAAGCCCTGGTTAAGTCATTTTGTCATTCCCAAACGTCTTTCGGTTCGTTCCTTACAAAAAAAAATACTTAAAGAAAAGAGATAGCCGGAACGATCAAACGACCAACACAATTGACAATGCGAAATGATACGACGACTCTATCGTTATATTTGATACTTTTATGATTGAAAGCAGTGGCTCGTGTACAACCTACAAAAAATACAAAAAACACTAACATTACTCCACACCTGTGTTGTGTTCTACGTTAAATTTAAAGCGATCGTCAATTTAGTACGAAAATTAAAAATGTGTTGAATTTCAGCGCTTTTTTATCCAACCCAACCCATTCTGGAATCACTGAAGTCTTACGAAAGAATCTTCTGGACGATTATCCAAAGAATTGGAGTTCGTTCACTCAGAGTCCTCCAGAAGTCCATTTTTGAAAAATGGTTTGTTTGGGTCGTCCGTTGTATTGAAAATCCGTGCAGTCATTTCGAGAAGAGAAAAATAATGAAAATCGGGACTTTTTGTATTTTACGAATGAAAATGCTGTTTAGGTTGCATATTACGAAGGAAAAGTGGGGTTACGAACGTCGACGAATCTTTATCGTGGAGTGTCCCTGACGTGAATTATTAGTCCTCCGCTGGGCGAGAGGATAGCAAATTCACGGGGGTTCCCTCCCTTTTCCTCTCTCTCTCTCTCTCTCTCTCTCTCTCTCTATCATACGTCTATCTGTATAACGCGTGTGAGAAGAGCGAGCCCGGGCGTGGCTTGGGGTCCTTCGAGGGTGGCAACAGGCGTGGCTCGAAACCCTCGAGGCTCAAAATTTCTCTCTCCCTCTAGGCTACTAGATCGGTCCTGATATCAAGACAAGACCGGGGAAATTGATTTCATAACGAGTCTCGAGCTTCAAACATGTCCGTGGTTTTATTTATACACCTTCTCAATCGTCTCATTCTGCGTATTCGAAGTATCCTATTACCGCGTACTCCTAATCTCATTGTCTGATACGGAAACACCATTTTTCCGAAAATAAACGATTTTCTATTTTTCCTCCTCCGTTTGCTCGATTACTCGTTATGGTCGCGAAAGTGAATTATTGAATCGTGAATTTCACAATTTTTCGAAATGTGCATTTTTGCAATCAAATTCCTTGACGATTTATGATCAAATTTATGTAAATCATGTTTTTTTGGGTTCGTTTGGGTTTTATCAATCAAGTTGATATTGTGACTTCGAAAACAATTTATAAAGTTTAATCACGAAAAGAGATTACGAGAATAGAAAACCGATATGAATTTATTTTTCTTTTGTCATTGTTATCAACAATACTTTATAGCAGAAACACTGAAAATCGCTTGCTAAAAATTCTAAAAATCTCAGCATAGTTTTCGTAGCTAGATTCCACCAGGGAACATTTCGGAAATGAAAATCATCTTCGTTGCATTCCTACGATGCAAACTTCATAAAACGTGCAGCTTTCATGCTGAAATTTAGTGTTAAGAATTAGCAGGATTATCAACTTTACATCGTTGAGGTCGAACGAAAGGTCATCCCTTTTATCACTCGAATTTTGTTTCGGTTATTTAGAGAATGAAAAATGTACAATTTTTTAAAAATATACTTCCTTATTCTCACAAGATATCTGGGAATTTAATTAATTAAAAAATATTAGATCGCTATGAAGATAAAAAATAAAAAATAAAAAGATATCTTCATCTCTTTCACATCGATGCGAACTTCAACATCGTGGAACACGTTACGTATATGAATTTTAATCTCAACGGAAATTCCTCTCGCAATATTTCGTCTGCGTTGTCGTCCTTGATAATAAATAAGTCTTGTGTATATCTTATCGGTCAATAGCAATTTATTCGTCCAACCAGCCACTCGAGATTAGTTTTATTACGTGTTTATAGATTACTCCCAATGGAGAATTAATTTGGAGTCATCGCTCGGAAACAAATCAGTGAATGGCGAAGAATGGAAATAACCATTAGAAAGATTAATTACATCAATGCAACGTTGTACGTGTAGCTACGTCACTTGATTGATACTGAAGTTTTTCAGTTAAGAAAATAATAGAAATGAAGCGCAATAATTGATAATAGTCGGATAATTGATTCAAGTATTAACGAATGGACATTTCAAAAATCACTAAAATTCTTAACAATTCGGGAAATAAAAGTTTTTGTAATAATTATAATGTATCATTATTAATACATCAATCATTCGAAATTTCTTAACCTTTTTGGGAATCATGATTTCTGCCATTTTTCGTAAAACAGATTCAACATCCGGTTTTGCTTTTGTTACTCAAACAAACAAAAGCATACTACAAAAAAAATCTCCCAAAAGGGAGAACAACAAGTACCCTGCACTGGAAACTTTTTTGTCCTATGCTTTTCGTCGAAGTGAAAGAAACAAAAACCAAACAATTTTTTAATTATTTTACAAAAAATAAACCAAGATCATAAATCTATAAAACAAAAAAATGACTTCAATTTACTTCAACCCACGATCGATCGGACTGATAACACAACACTAAAAAAAAAACATGTTAGTGTGCAAAAGCTATTCAAAGCGTTTAAACACGAGCATCGTAAAAATACGAATGGTATCACTAAAAAAAAAAAAGAAACACCATCGAATATTCCAATACGTTGTCTTTGGCTTGAGCAACTTTTCCTCCAGGTTCGAGAAAGCTTTTCGTGGAGCTGTGCAGTTTGAGGATCCCGAAATTCTGGGCTTAGCCCTCCAAAGAGACAAAGGGACGGAGAAAGCACGAGAGAGAGAGGCGGAGGAGGAGGGGGGGGGATTGTACAGTGGTAATGGGCTGTCAGCTACAGACGTTCGTTCCTTGCTGCCTTACACTACACCAACACCGACACATTCACCCCGTATCCTCCATACGCGTTCCTTCAACCTCTGTAGCAGTAGAACGTACCGGTATACAGTCCGACCTGATGCTACCAAGTTGCCCTTTTCTCTGCGTTCCTCTCTCAGATCCATTGTACCAAAAACAGCACACTTATTTTCGTTCCTGTCTGATTTTGGTTTCTCATTATCTCTCTCTCCCTCTCTTTCTCTTTTCCCCATTCTATTCCACACTATTGTAAAATTGATGAAATTATTTAAAATCCCAAAAAGAAAAAAAACAGTTGCTTTCGTCCCTTTCGAATTAATATATTAAGTGTAGTAAATAGAAATCCATGATTTTTCCGATAGATGGCTTTAGATATCTGTATCTCGTGCTGTTTGAGTCCGATCTGGTTATACGTAATAACGTCAGAAAAATGAGATTTCGTACTAAACAAACTTTTGCGACAGTTTTGTGTATGGTTGACTCCAGAAAATAATGGATTTCTTTTTACTACACTTTATGTAATCTCGAAACTCGCACACAATCACCAAAACTGTGTGCATGAAAATATACTCGCGGAGGAGCTTTCCATCCCTTTCCATCCTCGAATGGGTGAACTACCAGCTCAACCGGCTAACCCGCCCGTCCCGGAATGATCAATACTTCCCGAGATTCTGCTGAGGACAGGTGCAGGGAGGGGAGAAACCGTATGATCCACATTTCATTTCGTAAAAATATAACTTTTTCGACAGGTTTTTTTTTATTTTTCACGAATTTAAATTCGTTTATCTAGAGCTTGGATAGTTTTGGATGATTGCTGTTTTTTTTTCATCATTGAAAAGCGAGGAAAGTTAATAATTTTTTTAATCGCTTGAATTTTTTTCCGCGTTAAAAAAAAAGATTTTTTAATCGCTTATTGCGAATTCGCGAACAAATTATTATTCTGAATTTTTTATAGACTTCGATTCGATAAAATCCGTCATTGATTATTCAAAAAAATTAACTCAGAAAATGAATTACTTTTAAAATGTAATGTTTTTCTTACTAGAAGTAGGCAAAAATTTATGAAATATTTTATCAAGTAATCTTTTTTTTTGTTTTGAGAAGGAAATTAACATTTCCATCAATGCAAATTTGAAAACTATTTCTCGGTTTTGAGAAGTTGGAGTAAATATAGTTCCATAGGCAGAATAGGTATTATCGTTGGATTAAAAAGTTTTCTTATGAGGATTACCTTAGATCTGTTGTCGGTGAGCTTTTCGTACATTCCGTTTATCTGCTCCTTCATGTCGTCGGTAACTCTAATCATTTGTCGTTGTATTTCGTTAGCGATTTTTTCGTTTCGATCCGCTTGGGACAACAAGGCTCTGATTCTTTCATCGCGTTCCTGCAGCAATTCGGCTACTCTCGCTTCTACGTCTTTCTCAATTGCACTCGTGCGTGCGTTAACTTTGGACTGTCAACCAATCAATCCAACATCAATTAGCACTGTCTTCTGATGAGTACTTATAGATAAACAAATTGTATTTACACAGCGGAAGGAGATTTGTATGAAAATTAGGCAAAAAACATCGAAGTACCCTCAAGTTTTCGATTTTTTTTTCGAAACGATTGGACGCTGTTTCCAACTGTGGCACGATTTTTTCAAGTTGCCCCTTGAGATCGTCGACATGAGGGGCCCAACATGTATCACAAAAGGTCTGTCAGTTGGAGCAAATAAATTACAAAAATTTGGTTGTTAATAAAATATAAATAATTCAATGATTAATGAAATATAAAAATAGATCGTTAAACAAATATAATAATTGAATAGTCAATGAAATGTAAAACTTTAATTATAAATGAAACACAATAGTATAACAAATAATAAAATGTAACAGTCGTATCATTAATTAAATATAATGACTTAATAATTGATTAAAAATTTGTTTCATCCGTAAATTAAATTTTCGTCCAATTGTTAAACTTGATTAATTTTACTCTTATTTTCATTAACGAGCTGACCTGTTTACAATGTTTGCATCGGTTGTCCTTAGCGCAAGCAATCGAACATTTGTTGCAAAAAATCGGCGACGCCGAAGATTTCGAAAGAATTCCATTGGTAACGGACTTAGTTACGCGTTCCGGCAATGGAGCAAACGTAACGACGGGATTTCGTGATGCGAGGCGGAGCAAACCTTCGCCAGGATTTTCCATCACGTGAAGAAGACTCTCGATGTATAAATTCGTTGGTAGAAGATTGGGCGATCGATCGGTTACTCGAAGGTCACATAGAGGACAGGTTAGACCTATATCCGCTGTAAAGTTGGTGATAGATAGCAAGTTGGTGATTCGCTATCTGATAGTATCAGCTACGATTTTGTGATGTTAGGCACGTCTCTATTGCTAACGATTCTCGTTCCTCAATTTTAAGCTCGTGAAAGTCAACGTTCTTTTTCCTCATGCCTTTTTTATGTTCCTAACTTTTTTTGGCATGAAATTTGGAATATAACTATGTTTTTTTAAGATTCGCATTTCTTGAGAAATAATTTTACGATATTCTTCCCTTAAGGGGGGGGGAATAGAAAATGTAAGCTGGTAAAAAAATCCGACACGTTCACATTAAATCCATGAAAAATCATAGGTACTCATTTTATCGGTTGAAAATTAAGAATCACATGTTTCAGCATTTTTTTAAAATCGACTCTTAAGGGGATCAAATCGGGAGTGCAATTTTTTATGGGAGTTCATCGCTTTTTAAGAAAAAACCGTTAAGATTTCTGTTTCAAAAAAAATTTCGATTTCCAAGTTCTTAGTTGGTGTAATAACTATGAATTTGCAAAAAACAACATAATTCGTAAACAAATAATTATTCTCTTACGAATTACGATTTTTTTTAAAATAAATTATTTATCTTTTTGTACGTTATTTTTTGTAAATCTCTTTGTTGGTAAATTATTATTCATGAGTAAATTATTTCGAATACTTACGTTTTCCGGCACACTGATTTTTCATTTGTTCCTCCAAACATTTTTCGCAAAACGTGTGCTGGCATGGCATCATTCTTGGCGATTTCAATCGACCTTTGCAGATTGGACATTGTAACAAGTCTTCGATGGCACCCAGTGATGTGCTACACATTGATATCGTGATATTTTACACACTTGACAAAGTTTTGATAACCTGGTAGTCCTGATCAATCAAATTTCAGCTGAGAAACGATGTTAGTTTGGGCGAAATAATCAGTCGAGAATGAGGGGTAACAGTTGATTGATGGGAATGGATGTGATTTTGTAACGATCATTGAAGCTTCGAACCAATGAAACTTAAGCTTGGAGAAAGCTCCATTGTCAAATCACTGCGCAAACGACTGGCTAATTTCCGGTATATTAATTAAAAAAAAAAAATTTTATAAAAATTATTTTCTAATTAATTTAAGCGATCAACAATTGGTGATAATTCGAACCGGGGCAATAAGAGGGTTAAATTTCTACCCAAATCAACCGCAACGTAATTGATCCAGGCTACCAGAATTATAAAAATCTTTTTAAAAATATTCATCACTTGTGTCGCCTTATTCCTTTCTTCTTTCGAAGAAGAACGGCGTCCTCATTCGTGACGTTGTCGCAGCCATCGACAGCCAAGGATGACTCATCGCCTTGTTCTCGAAGAAATTCCGATCGAACGTTCTTCATCTCTTCCATTATTGTACTCGATCCCTTGATGTTTTCTTTATCTCTATTTACCGGCTGCGACGTTTGTCGCCTCAACATTGACTTCAACTTCGATGTCATGCTTTTTTTTTAAATTGATTTTTTATAAATAACGTTAGGTGGAAAAATGGCTTTTGCGTTTATGATTCACAGAGGACAAAATGAAATTACGAATTTTGTACACTCGACGAATTTGGGGCTTGAAAAATAACGATCGAAAAGCCTGGAACGATAGGTGATTTCAAGCGTGCGAATGACTCTTTATTCCCAATGAAATGAACATGAATGAAATTGAAAAAGAAAACTTCTCAGAATTATGGTTTTTTCGATAACTGCACTAAAACATCTCAGCTGGATCGGCACAGCAATATAATTTTCATCAATTAAATCCCTCTTTATTGGAACATCGTTGTACCTGGTTGATCTTGATATCTTATGGGTTCCACGTCCAGAGAACATTGAAAAACGTGAATTTCACAGCTTACACTAAATATGACGAATTTCACAGTCTAACATCTCTTCAATCTCTACACGCTTGTGAGATCGTCGTTACAAAAATATATTGTCTTGAATGTTAAGTAACTAGGATATTACGCATGATCTGTGCACAATACCGGACTGTCCACATCAGTCTCGATACGGATAGCTAATGGAAAGACTTTATCCGCATACAAACCTTATCTTCGCACTCTTTTTTTCGATAAACGTATACAACGTACAATCCGAAAGTGAAGGACGATAAGATAAAAATACAAAAATCGATTACACTTCGCAACAGCTCCGAGCATAAAAAATAGTTTGGGGACTTATAGATAGATATACCTTTTTTTTTTAAAGAACAGGTGATTTATGTTCTCGAAAAAATGGTAAATATTCGTAATTCTGACGATTGCAAAACAACATTAAGCGATCGTCCAATCAAAAGATAAAATTTTTTAGCATATCGCTATGATTGGCATATCGCATGAGTCATCTTAACGATTCATTTTTTTTTTCTAAACATTTAGTTTAGAGGAATTAAGACTGGACTGACGTTAAAAAAATTATTAAAGAGAACAGTTAAAATCGATTCTTCGTTATTGAGAATCTTCATGGAGTAGCTAAAATAATTTGTACTTTCGCAGAAAACCAAATAGTGAAAGCAGAGAGAAAGGATGAAAAATAATCCATAACAATCGAATTTTTTGATCTACTATATGACTTTAATCGTTTACCATTTGCAACAAATTTCTATTTGTTTTTCATGCGAACGATCCAACAAAAAAAGGAGCAAGATTAATTCTTTATATATTTGTTTACCAACGCGATAAATCTTGAAAGATAATTCTTTATCCAATGATCGAGATTTCGGTGAAACCAGAAATGACGGTATCAAATAAACGTTTTATCGTTCCAAGGCAATGTCAATAGCCTCTTGTAAACTCGTTTTTGCCGTAATATCAATATTAGAGCGGGAAAACGCGAAAAACGATCCCAGATGAGTTTTTTCTATTCCGAGATTCCCAAAAGGGTCCACTTGATCGGAAATGTTCCAGTGATCACGAATTACGCTCCTTTTTGTCGTAATATCAATATTGGAGCGGGAAAACGCGAAAAACGATCCCAGATGGTTTTTTCGATTCTGAGATTCCCAAAAGGGTCCACTCAGTCGGAAATGTTCCAGTGATCACTAATTACGCTTTTTTAGGCCGTAATATCAATATCAGAGCGGGAAAACCCGGAAAACGAGTCCAGACGGGTTTTTTTGATTCTGAAATTTCTAAAAATGTCCATTTGGTCGGAATTCTTCCAGTGATCACGAATATCGCTCGTTTTGGCTGAAATCTCAATATTAGAGCGGGAAAACGCGAACCTCCTCTGTTTGGCAATATTGAAAAATATAAATAAATAATTCGACTGATAAATGAATTTTTCGAAGTGCAATCGAGAATCAAGGACTGATACCTCTCCATGAAATTCTGCGTATACTCGGTGGGTCGCCAGTCCTCGATGGTAACTCGTGGAACGACTCTGACTTCGACTGTATACAGTCCATCTGTAAATTCCGTGATATTGGCTACTCCGTCGATTGATTCATCACTTTCAATGTCGTAGTCGACTCAAAAAACAACACGCGTCATTTTGTCATCGTACGTACGTTCGAGGTTATCAAACGAAAAAGAAAAGGAATTGGAGGGTTTATATACGTTGGTTTTTCTTGTAATTATGTAGCTTGATCAAGCAGGTCTGGGACTTTCTTCGGAATATCTGATCAAGGGCTTCGACGATAAATTCGTCTTTGCTTATTATAACTATATGGCTGAAATAGCAACGATTCTCGGTGCTGATAGAAGCCTGGCCGAGGAGGAACTCAAAATGTCACGAACTTCCGAAATGAAACTGGCGAATGTACGTAGCCTTTTATTCAAAACCGATAATATTGTTCACCATTCTTATCGATGCTTATCGATAAGAATGGTGAAGCCATAGTGATTGAGCGTAACCTCACTTTTGCCAAATTAGTGAACAGTGCCAAATTACGATGCTTAATGCTTAATAATGCTTAATACCAAATTACGATGCTTAATGCTTAATGAATGCTTAATAAATATTAACGACAAGAAATTTCTTATTGTCGAATAGCTTAACAATGCTTAATGCCAAATTACGATGCTTAATGCTTAATGAATGCTTAATAATTATTAACGACAAGAAATTTCTTATTGTCGAATAGCTTTTTACTCTATCTGATTGCCAAGAGCATAACTCGAAAAATAGTTAGGAAAACATACAAAAATATACATACGTATATATGTAACCGTGATACTTTGTCATTAATGAGTTGTCCAATCGCCCCCACTATCAATTAGAGCTTGGCATGTCCAAACGCATTATCAACGAATTTCATACGTATATAGGAAAACATTTCCCGCCTAAAACATATTACTGGATAGATGTTAAACAATCGCAAAAATAGTTGATAATTTGAGGAATGGTAAATCTTTGTAAAAGAAAAACACGTGAATTATTAAAAAAAATGTAATCTAATGACTTGGCTGATATAAACATATGAATTTAACACCAGAGCTTATGGGGAATTTGACTTCCTGGAATTATTATTGGAAGTAGAAAATGAAGATTTTCGACCGATTTTTTAAACTTTTAACAGTGCGCAGCCCTACTGGGTCGAAAACGTGCACATACATGTCACGGATTGAGGAACTTTAAAAGACTTCATGAAATTCTCTTTAATCCTGCTGAAACGTCCACAATTGTTCAAGCAAGAACTGGAGCCGGAATATTGCATAGATTTATATGAAATTTTCCTTGTTGCAAAATCGAACCAGTGTCCATCCTATATTTCACATAGCCCAATCAAAAATTCGTTAGTTGATTTTTTTAAAGCTTAACCTTTTTTCAGCTCTGATACGAGGTTTGTACAAAACAAAAGTTGACTTTTTGTCTTTCTCGAAAAATATAAGGTGTGGTATACGAAATCCACTGTTTTTTGGAGTCAACCAATCACAAAACTGTCGCAAAAGTTTATTTAGTACGAAATCCTTTCTATTGGAAAACTCATGGTTTTCTTTATACTACACCGAATATTTATTTATCACCTCGAGTCAGCCAAGTCACCTTATTTCTTGAACAAACGTACATCGAACGCCTGAATTCTCTTTCACTTGACGTTTCTTGCAGTTAGCAAGAAACGTCACGGCTGCCATCCGTCCGGATTTCCCCGGATTTGTCCTAGTTTGCGTGTGGATCCGGGGACGTCCGGAAGGATTCGAAGAAGCGTCCGAAGAAAAAAAGCGTTTTATTTTTATTTTTAAGCTTGTCCGGGGTAAACATTTTTTTTTACCTAAATGTCCGGGGTTTTGGGAGTTTTTGTCCGGTGACCACAGTTTATGGAATGTCAGCCCTACTTGCAGTCGAACGGCCTGAACACGCAGGGTGAAAACATTGCTGACAACGGAGGCATGAAAAAGGCATATCCGAAGAAAGGATTTTGCTCGGAGTTGGGAAAACAACGAAGCAGCTGTTTTGGATAAGCGCCGCAAACGCGTGGTGCTCGAAATCCAGACCGGAAATTCTAACGCTTCGAATTACCGCGAATTTTCACAGCCCCGCTGGATTCCGGATTGTCGGGCCATTTTCGAACAAGCCGGAATTCGCGAAAGACTTCATGTGTCCCTTAGGCTCGAAAATGAATCCAAAGAAAAAGTGTTCAGTTTGGTAAACCGACGGGATGTTTCGGCTCGATCCCTATCGCCGCTACTAATTACGAGAATAACTAACAATTCTCGGGGAGTCGATCTCACTACCCTTGCGAAGCAACGCCGAGAGCGACTTTGTGGTCCAAGGATAATCCTTGGATTTGAACGCCCCGTAAATCCTAACAAATCATAAATAACACGTTAGGCAACGACGACGGGACTGAAAACGAAAAGTCGTGAAAAATGGATGAGGCTGATTCAGCTGGAAATGAAGTAAAATTATGGAAATGCACGACCTACCGTAAAAAATACGGTAATCAGTTTTTCTCCTTGTTCTGCTTAATTTTATAAAAATCCATTAAGAAAATTACGATGGATTTCGAATTTGAATGTTACAACTTTACAATTCGTTTAGGGTTTCAAACATTATCAATGCGACACACAACTAATTCCATACTTCTCGAATTTTCCACGGAACACACCTTTTCCCTCATCTGTCATTCGATCTCTGTATTACGCTTCTGCAAAATGGATGAATTTACGATTGCTTGAATCGTTACAATGTTGCACGATCCGTCGTACTCGAGAGAACAGCGAGAATGGACAAGCGGAAAGCCGAAAGACCCGTGCTCGATGAGCATTAACAAAGTAATTTATACAAGGAGAGTCGCGAATGAAAACCCACTTCTCGTATTCGCAATTATATTTTTTGTTTTCTTCTTTTTAAACTTTTATCGATAAATACAAAATCCAACGCTGCAACGTTGAGACGAACGTTGCGTGGAGAAAGGGTATTGGCCACATCCAAAAGGGCGCTTAAAGCATGATCTTTCCAACGTGTATTGGAATTAAAGGTGTTTTAACCGGCGACCATTCACTTCTGTTGGGCCGGAGGTTTGGACCAGTCAACACTGAGTATAAGATGATCGTATCCGTAGCCGTTGAGATGTGAGATGGCTCTGGCAGCTTCAGCCTTAGTTTTGAAATGAACATAAGCAAAGCCCTTGCACAAATTGGTGGTACGATCCTTGGCA
>JAPYZJ010003386.1:0-16568 GCA_030522765.1 Ophioninae sp. B BG-2022a | reverse complement strand
AATATGCTGGTTAGAGAAAATGAAAAATTACATAATATTAATAGATAAGAAAATATGGACGTTTATTCGAAACGAATTAAAAAACCGTAAATATCAATAATCCAACGAGATGCCGTAATAAGACAAAGGACAGACTATTGTAGGTTAAAAAGAAAAACGCGCCAGTTGCGAAAATACCTATATTCGAGGGTGTACGTGCACAAGACGTGTATAAATAAGCATAGGCTCCACCATTCGGCAATGGTCGGGACGTCAGGAGAGATACACTAATTTTACGAGTGGCCTTGGCTTTTTTGTTCGCCGCAGCTTTTTTACGGGGCACGAAAGACCATCGGTGGTATCCCTTCGGAATCCGTGCGAGCTCGGTATATAGATGGCTCTCGTATTACCGTTCCTATTGGCGTCGAACGTTTCCTTGAATCTCGCTGCCGTTTCGTTTATTTAAATGCACCGTTTTTTTTTTGTACATATTTTTTTGTTTCTCTCTTCACGGCGAGGTGTAAAGCATTCCGCGGAGCCGTGGGAGCCGTTGTAAATTCGCGTGAACCCTTTTACGAGAGCAGTCGAAACGTGTATTGGATGGACCTTCCTTTTGTCCAGTGGGAGATGTCTTTCATTAATGAACCCGTATTCCAGGCTTTCACAGGAGGGCTCGGGAAATCTCGGATCTTATTGGAATCTCTATTGGAATAATGACTCAGGAAGGAATACAGAGGGTGGCCAAATTATTATATTCAACTGATTTTTTTTTTTAGTAATTTCAAAAGTACTAGCTAAACCTTACTTTATAAACTATTAGGTACATTATTTTGTTCTTTTTAATGATTGGTTACACCTGTGACAACACTCTACATATTCTGGCAACATTGTTTTTAAATGATTTTAAACGTGACAGACGTCAGAGTCAGTGTCCTTTGAAATTTCAAAATACAAGCTTCGCCTCATGGTTGTTAACTTTGGTAAAAATTATAGATTTCATCTGTAATTCTAGGTAAGTGTTATTAAATTATGATATCTTTGAATGATTTCATATGTTTAGTGATGTTTTCTTGTGTGAATAGCACCAAAAGGCGGATTTACTAAATATAAAAATATTTTTTTATTATTATTTTTAGTATAGATAAGAAATAAACCGAAGTTGTAAATGTTCAATTATATTTGAAACATGTTCAAAATAATGAAAAATGTAACAATAAAAATAAAACTATGTAAGAACAATAAAATATCACAAAAATACAGAAACTTTTGCTTGAGTATAATAATGTGGCCACCCTCTGTAAGTTGAACGAGGCGAATTTGGTAAAAGGTAGAAGAACTTTCGGAAATGTGGAGTGGGATTAAACCGGAGTTAATCTTATCTAGATAAGTAAATTAACATGAAAAGTTAAGTGTAAATATTTTAACAACCAGTTTTTATTTATTCCCAGAAATATACAACAGAAGAAACATTGTTTGTTATTTCAAATAGTTAAGTAACGAATATTCAAAATTACTGATTCTGCATCGTCGCCTCATTCCACTCGCAAGCTGTCATTTTTTACAACGAAGAGGAAAAAACCTTGTATTCCGTGGCTACACGACTCCATTGTTAGCCATTCCAATTCTCAATGACCCAAACATTTTTTTCCACTCGTATTCGTACGTATGTGTGCAATATAGGAAGGCGATATTGGCAGTGGAAGCCCGATTGTTACCAGAGTTGAGAGCACTAAATTAATCTATACCTGCACCCAGCAATTAAGTTTCAGGTCATTTACAGTGGTAACCGCGTTTCGTTGGTATAGATGTACATAAGAGAGGGACTTTCGGCTACCGCATGCTAGCGGAATTCAACCATATACCCTGAGCCATATCCCCTGACACGAGTGCACTCGTCCACTTGTCCTGGATACCTGACTTTACCATTCTGACAGTTTCTCCCTCTATCCCTCCAGATCCCTCTTTCGCTAATTCTCCCTCTCTTCCTCTTTCTCTGTACGTCTGTAACGACTCTTCATCTACATCCACGAAGCTGTTATTATTCGCGAGTGTGGATGCAGATAAATCCGATATGTCGGATTAGATGAATTAACGGAGCGTATTATTATCCGTACATATCCGTTAGCTATGAACTCGACTCATTTCCGTTCCTCCACTCGGTATTGATATTTCGAATTGACATTCCCCGCCAATACAGCTTGTAACGTGAGGGTGCACCAGCCACGTCGAGCACAGTAAAGTCATTAATTAAAAACAGTCGGATATTATTTATGACCACGTGAAATAAATACCATCTGCTGGAATCGTCTTGTTGCATCAAAAAGTACTTTCTCGTCTAAAATATTATCACGAATATTTATTTTGCCCGTAAAACTCGTGAGAACTCCGAATTAATAGAAAATCAAGTGTCACTTGGTTCATTGCTTTATGATGCTTGCTTTCTGTTGATGAGTTTGGAGGGTCGAATAAGCAATCGAATTTTTGAAGGCACTACAGTCTGATAAAATTAGATAAACTCATAATCTATTTGAGAAGACACCGAACAAATATATAGATGTGGATTACTCAATATAAATCGCGATGCTTTTATTGTCAGTATGATTCAGGAGCTTCCTACGAAATCTTTACCAAGTTGAACCGTTTTTCTAAATTTAGTAATTATTGATATTTTTAAAAATAAATTATGGGATTCCTTGTGTAATAATGGTCGAGAATTTTTTATCGGAACGAAAACGTCAATTAGGCAGTTTTAATTTGATTCACTTGACATTGAGACTGAATCTTCTCAAATCGATTATGCGAAGATCTCCATACGATGTTTATGATTCATCAGCAATTCGATCGTTTTGGCACAGGAACACTCGACTTTTTATAAACACTGTTCAATCATTTTTTGTTTATTTACATTGACTGCTCATCAATTTTATTAACCGTTTATTTATTTCATTTTTGCCAAATAAATTAATTCTTCATTCATTCATTTTTTTATTTTTATTACATAATCATTCATTTCATTTTTTTAATGTTAATTTACTATTCGTTCATTCTTTTTGTTTTTATAAACTCATTAACGTTAATTTTACGCGAAAAAAGAATTCAAAGTTACGCTACTCACGATGTTTCTTATGACTGTCATTACTTCAATGCACATGAATAACGTGACATATTTATAGTACTCCGATAGTGTTCCTTGCGCTATCTAGTCCAACGCACAAGGTTCCGAATATCTTGATTCTTGAACTGTTGACCCTTTGGGGTCCGGTATGTCAGTACATGCAAACGCCTCGGGTCATATGATAGATACTCTGCCTAATGATAGCTCTTGACTAGCCAACCACGTGTAACGTAAATAACTTGCTGGAGCATGACAGACCCGTTCTCTGACAAATTCCTCAGATTGAATGAACCTATACGATTCTGTATTTCAATTTGGCTTTGAGTACGATAGCAAGCCTCGTTTTCAAAACTTCTGACGATACTCTGGATTCCACTATGCCGGATAACCCCTTTACTGTAATTGATACACAAATAGGTCGAATAATCTAGTGTTGCACATGAAAAAAAAGATTGTTTTTAATATAGCCATTTGACTGACGTTTCGTAAAGCATAGTTCTCAAAATCACTCTAAATCTGAAATCAAATTTCAATTGAAAATTCAAAATAAAAAATGACAGATCGAATGAGACAGATGAAGATTCAAAAAACGCTTCGTTTACGTCGACTTCGAAGAAACAAAATATTCTATGGTTTTTTAAATGGCCACGTTTCAAACTAAAATCAATTTTGCATAATTCGAAATTACGAAAGTGGGTAATTTCATAACCAATATATATATTCGATTTGTCGCTCATTGAATTCCTTCTTAACATTACATTTTTAATTTATCGCTTTCTCAATAATTTATTAATCTTCAGTTTACTGCTATTTTAAAATTTCAGATTTCTTTGATTCTCCATTTGTTTCATTTTTACTTCAAACAAAAAGAAACAATTTAAATGAAAATACACAGATTTCAAACGCTACACAGATCGTCCTGAAAATTTGTGACTGTGAATTTTAATTAGCTATGAAAATACTTGTACCAGTCAATTTAATAAACATCAATAAACGTCTTTATACGCTTCGTCAAAAGATCGTAAAAACTTTGTATGAAAAAAAGAAGCTATTTATCTCCAGTGTCTATTTTCTATTCCCCACCTGATATTCGGATGAATAGCTGTGAAAACCTTTTAAAGCACTCAAAAGTTTTTCGGCAAGCGAACAATCTCTGTGTACTCGAAAACCTTTCACACTCTCGGTTCAACATTCAGCACTCACCTAGCGTTTATGAAAGCCGAAAGATCGCAAAAGGGCTGTGGAAGTCAAGTGTGGCTCGATGGTGGATTCGCGGAGGACTAGGGAATTCACGTATACAGGCACGGAGGGAATCGAAGGTTTTCTCCCAACGGGGAAAGGGAAATAAGGCAAAAGGAAAAAACGAAAACGTATACGGATTTCTCGTTCGTAGACACGAGGAGTCATGCGTTGATAAAACGAACTTGCCTCACCCTTGTGAAAGTATAAGATAGTAGGACCGAGAGAAAGTCCCAACCCCGAGAGTAAGCGGAATTTCTTCAGGTCTGAGAGACCGAAATTTAAAAGAGGCGTAAGAGCTGGAGAGAGAGAGAAAAGAGTGAGAGTAAGAGGGTGAAAAAACATTAAAACTTTGTCTTGAATGTCGTCAATGCTTTCGTTCTTGCGGAAAAGTCCCCTCCACCAAAGAAGACACACTTAATTCTGGAGATGGGTGAGTGTACATTTTTTGTATTGTCCCTGGGGCCTCGTCGCCACCCTTCTTAGTCCCTCGTACACTTGCCCTATCCATAGGGAATATTTCGATTTAGACGATAAAAATATAGGATTTTCACTATCTTCCCAATTACGTAATACCAAAAATCACATACCGACTCGTCGATGAAATTCTGGAATTCATTAAGATTCGTTAAGGCTGGATCGATTTTACAAAATCAATGAAATTCTTAACAACTTCAAGAAACATAATTCTTGAATGAATATTCCATTCATTCGTTATTGTAGAAGTCTTCATTAAATAATTTAGTCATTGTAGAAATATGAAAGTTACACGATCACGCAATACATATTGAGCTTTTGGGTTATTAAGTTTGCCAAAGTCATCTAATTTGACGTCAATTATTATCAAAAGTAGAATATTAATTTGTGTATTTGTTAATATTAAATTAGCTATTCGTTAGGCTAAATTAGCTTATAAATCTATGATTCCTTTGTTTCGTTCTAATTTTTAGAGAATTTTTATTGGAAAAGCTTTAATTACCATTCGAAGTGAATTAGAGGAAAACGACGAAACGTAGATGATTAGTTTTCCCAATTAAATATCACGACTATTATTATACTATTACACGAACGTTTGATCTCGTAAAATAAAGAAGTTATATCATTATTTGAAAAAAAAACAAAAAAAAAACAATGGCATTTAAATGTAAAAAAATCGAGTACTATACTAGATTTAACAAAAATTGGCCCAAATAAAATACGCTCTAGTAAATATACTTGACTACACTTTTTGCAACGGTGCGTCTGCTATTTCTTTTTTCCGTTGAACTCAGAGATTTGTGCTATTTAACTTCTCGTTGAAAGCTGTCTAGTCCCGTAGAAGTACGGAAAGCGTATTTAGCATTGAAATTGAGCAGAATTCATACGAGAGTTGGAGTTCCCGGTATATTTAACTTTTGGAATATTATGTAAAACGCCTCTAACTTGGCTAGATTCGAGGAAAAGTCTCGTTTGGGTTGCATGGTATATTATCGAAAGACTTTAACAAAGCAGCGATGAAGGGTTAGTAGGGGAGGATCATAAATTTCATTTGAACTCCTTTTGAGAATATAACTAAGCTCGACTTCATTCTCAGCGCGTAATTTCAACTTGTAGAAAATAATATTGAATATGTTGAATTTCCACGATTGCAATATCCACTGGGTTGAAGGTCGACCCTTGAAGTGTGCCAAAGATAAATAAACGGCAGAGGCTCATCGCAGAGTAAATAAAAGGAAGCGCAACAGGAAATGTCTTTTTATACGAAAGTATACGAGCAAGAAATGAAGGGAGAAAAATTATATAAATTACTTCATCTTAACGACTCACATCGCATAAGATCTCGAAAAAAATGCCCAAGTTCCGATTTTTTTTCCTGATCGGTTGGTGAAAAAGAAATATTTCAACTCTCAAAGGAATCAAAATGTATAGTGTATTTTACGTTGACCTCGAACTATAAAATTTGCCAAGTAATAACGTCTTATGCTACAAGTATAGGAAAAAAATCTCAAAACTAGGCATGTGTAATTAAATCTTTAAAAAAACTTAGAAAAAACAGCGAGGCTGGATTCCTGAACTATTTATAATATGTACCTTTGTACGGAACCCTCGGTGGGCGAGTCCGACTCGCACTTGTCCGGGTTTTTCCAAACGTAAACGTTACACGTTTTCTACGTCTAAAAAAAATCACCAAAAAATTAAAAGAAACAACAAAAACATGGACATTGCCCAGACTATGGAAATTCTTCAAAAGAAATCGTCATTTTGACGTTTAAAAAAAAGGAAAATCCATTTTCTTCCACTTTTTCGTTCGTGCATGGTCCCTGTCCTTCTGGTCCAGTTGTGACGACACCTCGACGCCGGAAATCGAGCGTTTGATTCCCGTCTATTTTATACTCTTAGCGAGTATCCAATAGACAAAAAAGAGTCTTATCGCAATGTAGGTACCTGAATGCATTTCGAAAAGGAAACTTGAACGCACGAAGGGCCATCGAGAACCGTCGTTTTCGCGAAAGTTTCCGGAGGGTGCCGAGGGACGAAAACAGATGAGAGACAGAGGCAAGAGGAGACACGCCGGAGAAGCGAGCTCCCGCAGTCACAGATATTTCCATACGAGGAACCAGTTCAAACAGATGTAGACTGATGTATGCGCGTTGGTTCGTCAGCGTATTCGAATTTCGTATTCAAATCGCACATCACTCCAATGCTATCCTTCATCCCTGCGTGTACGTGGGCCCGAAGAGAGACAAGACGGTTGGGCACTTGGATCGTGGATCTATGTATGGTGCCAGAGAGGACAGGGAATATACGAGACGAGGGTGGTTACGGTCCCTCTCACCATCGGCTATCCTCCGTTATCCATCCAACACGAGACACAATACTGAACTGTCAAGCACTGCGCTCGTACGAAACTCTAGTTTTACGTCTCTTGTTCCAATCGTACATTCGTCAGGGTCAAGTGTGCGCACTTTGCAATTTGAACCCTCGTCAGGCTTAGAAGGTAAGGCTTGGAATAATAAAACCCTGCTAAGCAAATAGGGCATTTATCCAACTAATTATCAAATTAAGAAAATTCACGAAATACCTTCACGTTTATTGATCAAATAGAGCAATACAAATAGAAACGGGAGAACTGATATGGATAGTCAAAAGCGACGCGCTTATCTCCAATTATCAAAATACAAACCAATTCTTCACTCAGGCCTGTGTAACTTGGTGCAGGTACAGGCACTATTCATCCTCGTAAAGTTCGGATGCAAAGTATGAGCTCTGGCGATAGTCGTCTGAAAGAGACTAAATAGGGAATTTAACTTGATTTCCGAAGGTGACTTTGTATCCCTTTAGACTTTGGATCCTCCCAATATCAGGCCATATTTGAGTCAACTAGCGTGAGCATCATTTTCGAAAACGATTTTGAAAAAAGGAAGAACTCGAGACTCCGAAGAAATCGAATCCCTATAGGTCAGCAGTCAATTCTCAGGTTGGCTTGCGGTTCGAGCATGGTCACGGTTCGTATGATCATTTTCGATCACCAACCCCTTCTCGGACACTCGTATATGTTTGCCATTCCGTTTCTACGAGGATCTCGCCATCTCGCTTGTTTGAGGACCCTCCGCACCGGCGTCCCTTTTCCTCGAGGACCCTTCGTCTACGGACATCATCTCTTTTTACTCAAGGACCCTTCGCTCAGACATCTCCCTTCCCGAGAACTTCTTTCGTTCCTCTTCCCAACCGTTTCATAAATTCACTCCTCACCACTTTTCGCGCTGAACCTCTTGCCTGCTTTCCCTTCGATCAGGGCTAAAAACCCCACCCTTTTTTGTCACAGAGATGAAAACTACAAACCAAAAAAAAAAGGGGCCGCAAAGGTTTTCGAAAAGGTGAACCATGCCAAAAATCCTTATTCATTAAGCCCATCACTATTAGACTGCTGTCTTAAGTTTCGAAACTCAACATTGAATTTTACACGTGGCATAGACATTGACTTGGACCTCCTAGGGTTGAAGAAGCAAATTAAACGCTTAATTAATGCGAATAAACAAGTTACGTAACCATCATAATGAATTTGTAATGAAAAGCTGAAGGCCTTGAAGGCTGACTGCTGATCTCGTCAACTATTTATCGAAAAGGGCCCTAAGGGACTTGGCCCTAAGCCACTTGGTGGTCCACGCACAATCTTTTTTACGACGTTATAGTGACTTTCCTTAAGGCGCAGTAAAAGCTGTACCACGTGACGTACGAGTTCGAGAGTGATAGATGAAATATTTAAAAGTTTCTCAATGATTTCTAATACGATTGAAAAAAGGGAAAAAAAAGTATTAATCGAAGATACGTGTAAATGAAAATGGCTGAAATGGCATTTTAGACATTGAACAAAGAAACGCCACGAACCGGATGTTGAAAATGATCGAGACGCGCATTGGCGTTGTCCAATAACTTCTGCGGCAATAAAGGACACATCAATATTCAATTTTTCAACTCGTTTGTGCTGGGGTTCTCCTAGGCAGGATGTACGAAATCCTTCCTGCCGCAGTTGTCACCAACATTGTCGATATTTGTAATTTCTCGTTTATCGCCAATTTATTCTTACTTCTATCCTGACTCTTCTCTCCAATGAAACACGACGCGGTAACGCATATCCGAATTCCGCTTGGCAGAAACGCAGCGGACATTTTGCCTTGAAGAAGGATGACAATTTATCGTTACACGAGACCATCTGCAATGCTAGCTGCGAACAGACCGTTGCGGTAGGAACCTTTACAACGCCTGACATATTTCCACTTCGCTTGCACACAACAGGTATTCCTCTCTACACGGTCACTATGGATGACCTCATCCTTTTCCTAAAGATTGCTCCGAGCTTGACACACGTTGATTGGCATGACCAGGAAACTAGTTTCAAGTTGCAATTTTGAAGGATCGATCGTTCCCTCCTTGGTCGGAAGTTGGCCTGACAGGATTATATCAACTGGTGGAAGCTTTTTAACCAATACCAACGTTTGCTTGCCCAAATTTACAATCGATTCATTCAAGCTTTTTTTCTATCAGCTGTTGATGTAAAATGAGTCCAAATGAGATACTTTTGCAGGAGAAATGACAGTAGGAAAACGTCAACATGATGACCCTAGTGATAATCTAGTTCTCTTCAGTCAGTAAATTTTAAAAATCCGTACCTGACGTTTCAAGATTATATTGAAAAGGGAAAAATAAAAGAAAGAAATGTGATTACTACTGTAAGGCACTTTAAACCTGCTTTAATCCTGTTCTTACATTTTATCTGGGACGTGTCTGGTTCAAAAGGATGCGTCTACTTGGCCACTGCGCACGGTTACCCCAAGTGACTCTACTAGCTCAAAGGAACAAGGCTCAGCTGAATATTCAGACCTGATAGGATCATTGATATACATCAATCTGGCAATATGTTTCCATTGATGATAATTGCCATCTTGTGCTTTGAAACTAGGGTTGCAAAGCGGTACTGGGTCGTTCTTCTCTTTAACCTACAATAAAACGACGTTTTTCTGTTTTTTTGCTTTTTGAACTACACATAATTGTGACTTCTGTTGGATTAAAGAAAAAAGTTACTTCTGTGTTTTCATTAGGACTAATTAAAGTTTCTTTTCCAGCTAATAAAAATTCTTTTTTAACGTCGGTTTTTTAAAAAATAGTGTGACAGAGTGGCCTTTTTCTGTGGAGAACACATTTCGGTGTTACCACTCTGTCACGGCATTCTACGGTAAACAAACGTATAAAATATGCTGGTTAGAGAAAATGAAAAATTACATAATATTAATAGATAAGAAAATATGGACGTTTACTCGAAACGAATTAAAAAGCGACTTAAATTAAAAAACGACTTAAATTAAAACACGACTTAAATTAAAAAACGACTTAAATTAAAAGCGACTTAATTTAAAAAACGAATTAAAAAAATTAAATTACATATCAATACTCGAACGAGATGCCATAATAAGACGAAGGACAGACTATCGTAGGTTAAAAAGACGAACGACCCTACTGTATATGCCTTATCTGCCTTTTCCAGATACAAGGGTCAACTGAAAAAAACTTAGCTTGGTTTTTGATAAGATTTAAAAAAAAACTGCTGCTAGATTTTTCACATACGTGTCGTGTTGTTCTTCGGGTGTTATGGGAATCAACGTAATCCCATGTAGGCTCATAAAAGGGTAATATATTATTTCACTCGGGGGAATTTAAGCTTCGGTCTTGTTAAAGCCAGGGGTGGTATGAAGGTGCACAGGGAGAATTTTAACGAAGTCTGCTGGTCGAAATTAAAAAGCCAGGCGAATCATTGCTAGTTCGTTAGGCATAATAGCGAGGGAGAAAGGAGAAGAGAACGAGTCGAGGGAAAAGCGGAAGAACGAAATTAAGAGGCCGTAGAGTTTCCGTAACCTGTGCATCGTTGACAACGAAACGTACTAATTCTCTTATTTTCGATTCGTTGATTGCAATAACTGCATTTCGCGTGCAGACACTTGAACCCAACTTTGTGGAATGAACAAACTATGCCGTAGGTTTACGTTGAGTCATGTGGGCCAAGAGTGCTCATTTCTTATTTTAACCATCGTAGAGTCGTAAATTTATAGTAAAGTTAAGTAAAACTGGGTCACTTAGAAGCGTTTCTTATTTAATGATTTTTAAAAATGAACATTGTTTTTCATACCATGCATTGAAAAACCGCCTCAAACAGAAACACATATTAATCAAAATTCTCGAAATTCTGATAGATTGGATTACTATCAGACAACTAGGGCAGCTGTGGAATATATAAAACAAAAAAGTTATTTGCAAATACGAAAGTATACAAAAATATAACCGTTCCGGTTTCAAATTCATTCTTAATTGTTGACTGTTATTTATTTTTGTATCGTTGACTATTATCTACGATAAAATAAAGAATAGATAATAGCTTTGACACGTAAAGGATTATTTTTGTAAACTTTTGTATTTCTACGTATATATTATTATTGTTAATGATGATTATTATTAAACAGCGAGTATGAGACTTGCATTAGACAATGAAAAATAGTTCAATATTTTATTATTTTTTACTATTGTTATTTTATGTTCATTTCGAGGTTACTCGATGTCCTTGTAACCGAATTAGTAATAGGTTTCAGCGTGTTTCCACCATTTGTTACCTTTCAATAACCTCAAAGCTACACGTCTCATCTCGAACTCTATCTTTTATCAGTAGACCACCAAGTTGTCAGCAAATCAGGGTTTCACTGTATCATAATCAACAAACACCTCAGCCTTTATCACTACGACACAATCAATTATTTGAACGGGATGAATACACGTTTGGGAGTAGTTTATCATCCCAACTCCATCAACTCGAAATGTTCCTTCTGAAAATGAAGCTCTGCACGTATACAAACAAAGGTCCTAAGAAACATTAAACATTTTACTATCTCGAGTAACAGCCAGGTAAACAAAAGTATCATCAGATATTACTCCAGCCTTGAATTCTCTCGGCAACCGAATTGTCATCGCGGGAAACACAGACCACCCGAAATGAAGACAACAGTCCTTATCAGCGAATGCAAACGGTGCTTGGGTGACTTTATCAGCGAAGGGACCGGACGATTAGGGTCGAGACGCAACCCTTGAGACCCTTTCGAAACTAAAGGGTAAAGGGGTAACCTTGCAATCATCGTGAAGGGTAAATCTATAACCGGTCCACTCGCGACTCTATTTCAAGCACAAAAAAATCTGTGTATTCTTCACCCTCAAAATAAACGGTACCCGAAAATTGATTCGAACGGCGACGATCACTTTCTTTGCCGTTCCTTGGCGCAACACCAAGAAATTTTTGGTGGATACGTGTGCGTAGAACGTAGGAAGGGGTTTACTCGGTTCATGGGCTAGGGAGAGGGTTGGATCCGCCTTAGAAAAGCCTCTTCGATTTATACCACCAATATATACACATGTATACAGGGTGGCCGGAGAAGACCGTCCAAAAATAGTAGTAACAAGCCTTGTATTAGGGTACACAAATCATCCCTATTCAACGGCGCCACTGAATTTGTTTTTTTATAATTTGAAGTTTTCGAATGTTGTTACTTGAATGTTCAAAAAAAAACGTTCAAGTGGTCAAACATTTTTCAACTATTGTACTCGATAAAAATGTTTAAGTTGCGAATAAACCCAAACAAACGTCTGTCACGTTTCCTAAGGCTTAAGCAATCCGTGATTTTTTTCAGTGGCATTTGACATTATGGCAATTAATTACCACGAAACGAAAATATCCACAAAAGTTCATAGTAAGAGAAAAAAAATTAGAACCGACGACGAACGAAAATTAGGAAAAAAAGATACGAACAAAAGAATTGTACTTCCTAAACTGCTGAAAATTGGTGAATGAACATAGGGTCAATTTGGGTTCCCCTCAATACAAGGCTTTTAACCCTAGATAGATAACCATGTTTGAGTGAGCATATTTTGGATTTTGTGTATATTAGGTTTTTTAATGTGATATTATGTCTCAGTGTACGTAATTTTATTGTGAGTAAATGTAAAACATTAGAGTTTATTCATATTTTTATTAGAAAAAAAAATTAAAGAACAAAACAAGGTACTTCTTACTTTACAAAACTTTACAATTTTAAAAAATCGATTACGTCGTTTCGACGTAGGTTATCTATGAAGCTTTAAGTTTTACCTTTGATTTTCACTTTTCCAACCACCCTGTATATAAATATACATATATTCAGGGAAATGGCGGAAGTACAACGCGGGGAAATCAGCGGCGCCAGTTATCCACATTTCGAGTCGTTGGACCGCACGTGGAAGGGTCGTCGAGCTTCATTACAGTAATCTACCCTCCCTGGTTAACGCATCGACGGAAATGTATAATCGCATCGCTCGCTTACACACCCACACAAGCATACATATCCTTTTACGACCCCCTTGGAATATCGCTCCTTCAACCAATCCTAGTAAGTCATCGAGATAATTATTATTACCCGATTGTCCTCCCGGCTCGTCTTGGTTTTGCTACTCGACAATGTAGAATGATTCCACGTGATGTGCGGGTGGAGATACTATATACGAGGGCAAACGAAAACGCAGGTACAGTGGGATACTGATTTTTCACCAACTCGATTTTTTAAGATTCTCCTTCATTTATACCTCTGAATTGTCTATCAAGTTGTTTGAAAAGTAATGCTAGTTTCCTAACTTTTTATTTTTTATTTTATTGGTAAATATTTATTTTTTAATTTTTTATTTTATTGGTAAATATTTATTTTTTAATTTTTTATTTTATTGGTAAATATTAATTTTTTAATTTTTTATTTTATTGGTAAATATTTATTTTTTAATTTTTTATTGTAAATATAGCTTGTAAATGTTGATTTTTTTATTTTGAACTTGGTAAATGTTGATTTTTTGATTAGTCATTTTTATTTTATTTGCAAATGCTTGAAAGAAAAATTGGACGTTTAAAAAAAATTGGCGCTTTTGCAAAAGTAACTGCAAGAGCGAAGGAATTAACTGTAACTAGAGCACCTCTGAATTACATAAAAAAATGTTTTTATCCCCCTGGTGGCAGAAAATCGGGGTCTAACTATAAGTCTAAGAATACGTATATCTGGGCCTGGTATTTTCTCTATGTACCGTTAAACTAGCCGGAGAAACGGTCCAGCCAGTTTACCCGCCTTTCGCATACTTGGATGATTAGTATCCTTTGTGTGCGCGAACTTGCTGTCTTCCCTGGTACTGTACGCTCTTTACGCGCGTCTATATCTTGAACGTTAAATTATATAAGTACTCGAGTAAGTTTGAAATTCCCTTTCTCCTCATAGATAAGAATAACGATGACGCAGGCTCCAACTAGGCTTTCTTCATTTTCCTGTTCGGTCGGGTCGATAACCGTGCAGCTAAAATCGATTAGACAACCAGGTGATAGCCGAACTTGGAGATAACGAATTTTGAACTCTTCGATCCCATAGCATTTCTATATGAAAAATATAAGAAACCCAATCAACCCCAAAGGCTGGCCCTCAGATAGGATTAAAAAAACTCGAAAATGAAAGTTAAATAAAAAATATCTAATTATGAAACATAAATACATATAATTGATATATGAATAAATAATATAATCAAATCGAATTAAAAATAATAAATGGATACATTAAAAAAAGATTTCAAAAATTATATTTAAAGAAAATGTATAGTTTTACTTTCATATTACTTATTATATTATATTTATAATTTTATTATATATTCACACGTTAATCAATAAAATATCCATGAGAAGATTTTTGTTTAAATTGAACAATTGACAAATGTAGTAAAATTACAACTAATCTTGGAAAATTAATAAATAAAGATTAGTTACAATTAATCTACAATTATGGATTTTAGTTAATATGGTGTTACAAAAACTATATTTGTATGGTTCATATATATTGATTAATTTGTACATATTCTTAGCTTTCTCCTTATACCCCGAGTTCACCTACGTACTGCATTCGAAAAGTCACTTCTCACGTAGAAATCCTTATTATTCGCAGAGTTAGATTACCAGCAGGATTGCATCTTCCTTAGCGTATTTTAGTTACGAAAACGTGATGAATTTTTTATACCGGGTGGGTATTTTTACTCAGGGAAGCTTCGTGTCGATGAGTTGTAAAGAAGTGTTGAAACTTACGTATAGCGTAGAGTCTAAGTGCATATACCCTAGTATCCGTACGGGTTGATATACGTCGGACGTTAGTCCGGAGAAAATTAAAAATTTATGCACGTCGATGAGAAAATTATGTCGACTACAGATAAAAAATTTATATTACGAGACGTCCGGCTTCAATTTCATTTGCAGAGAACTCGATTGGACCGCCAATGTGTTAATTATATAGCACATGGCTACTGTCGATCCATTTATTATTGACTACGAAAATATGTTTTAATCGGAACGTTAAAAGGAAGAGGACATTTCCATTATCGATTTTAGTCATTCATCATGAGACTTCGTTCTTCTGTATTAATGCTGAACCTTAATGCAGTAAACTGAAGAATTCATCATCCAAGCGACACACAGGAACTTTTTTCGTTTTATTCAGTTTTTCCTCTCTTGTCATTGCGTCCAGTTATCGTTCTTTTGAATTTGGATTTCGAGTTTTCAGTCTTTTAAATTGACATTAAATTTTCTCTCTTCCGGATTTGGATCCCATTTTCGTCCTCTGGTATCCAGATAACGTCAATCCTAAATCAGCAGAAAACTCTGTAGAATTTCCAGACTCGAATCTTGAATATTTATTTGACATTGAAAATGATTAATCGAAACAAAAAATCGCAATTCGAAAGTTCCAGCTATCTTTTTAAATATAAACGACGCGATACTGTTTTGACTTAAAAGATAACTCGTAAAACCGAATATAGGTACTGAATAGCACACTTGAATTCCAAAGTAAGGAATTCCGGTCATAGTTGTAGTCGATTTATATTGATCGTTCAAAAACTTTATGATGAATCTTGACGAAACGTTCTGTCCGGCAAGCCCAGTTCGTACACGCATAACCTAATTGCACAATGAATAATCTAAGCCAGTTTGATCAAATGGATTCGAGCTATATTAATGAAACGTTCGATCACCAGTCGTTACGAACTTTGACAAGTTGCTGAATCAGGAGGACATCTAGAGGTATCGTGGACATCAAGAGGTTGGAAACGGTTGAAAATAATAGGTTTATTGGTAGAGGAAAGTAACCAAATATGGAATAGTATTCCTAATATGGAATACCGCCATTTCTCAAAAACTAAAACTCCTAGCTGCAAAAAAAAGTGATCTTCTGTGTCTTTCCATCATTATACTCGCATACAGTTTTCAACTTGTCAGTCGGGCAAACGTTGCGGCCGTGGTGAGAGTGTTCCCTTTGGTGGTGTGGAAAAAGTTTTTAAGCTATGTCAAAAATAAGTATTTCTCAAAACGTGATTGAAAATGATAAGGTTTTTATTACGACTATGCATTAATTACATGTTCTTTTTATTGTTTTATCGGTTTTTTCTTGTCTGATTGTGTTTAGTGAAAAAAACGGATATAAGTATTGATTAGTTGGAAATTTCCAAATATGGACAGTCCGTGGGGTCTAAATATGGAATATGAAAAAATACTAAGGAGAAGTACATTTTGATGCAGACAATGAGCATGATGCCGCTATAGGACTGGAAGCTCTTGCCTCAGAAGATACAGAGTGTATGTTCTGTAATAGTCTGTTTTCTCAAGATACTCGAG